>JANSTX010052615.1:0-11529 GCA_027564355.1 Penthetria funebris | reverse complement strand
TGTGATCCGTTAAACAATTCCCAGGGCCTACAATAATTGGCGATGCCAATTATATTTCTCTCGTTTTATTATATCATTGAATTCAAGATTATTTAAATTGGTACCTAATAACGAGAATATTTGAGCAGAAACTACAATTTAAAATATAGGAATACATAGTTCATTGTAATAAATAATAATAATTATTTTTGTAAAAATTTCGTCATAGAAACTAACGCAGAAATTGATAAATGTGATTCAACCTTGACTCCGTCAATTAGAATATTTCAAAAATAAGCATAAAAACACAATATCAAAACTATTACCAGGTCGTCCAAAAAGTACTGCAGAAATGATCGACAAAATTCAAGATAAATGCTCAAATTAAAAGTGCATTAAATAGCTGTGCAGTAATCATAACCTACTGATTGGTGATATTATATTTCCATATACACAAAGGAACTCGGATTTCACCTGACGGACATATCAGAAATCAAATCAAATAGATCATATAACAATTAGTAAAAGTTATAGAAATTATTTGTTAGACTTTCGCAACTATAGAGGTGCACATATTTTTAGTGACCACTACTTGATTAGTGGACAGATGAAAGAAAGGAACTTATGGCAACTCAAATGAACAAAGATGTTGGTAAAAATACAAGGCGAGATAAGCAAACCTTTTTTAAACACATTGTTGGTCGCGCACAACTAGCTGCAAATTTAATCAACTTGAGGAAGACTTACTGGCAAACTAATCTAGAAATGATTTTCTGAATGGAATAATGGACTTCGACTAATCGAAGACTGCCTACGAGACGATTCATAATACCAGAAATGTTGAAAGTAAACTTGGATGGAAATCTATCGTGATTCGTAATGTAGTGTATTGTATTGTGGAATGCTTAATATTTTGTACCACAATTGTTCATGTTCGTCTTGGACTGGGTTGTAATCAAAGTAAACAATTGGTATGTCGAGATGTCACTTTCATGCAGTAGCGATGTAATTTATGAATTAGAAGACTTCCAGTATTTGGAAACATTTTGACAATTGATGGTCAAATTGGATTGTCAAAAAAAGAAAAAAATGGTAGTATATGCGTTGTTATTGTTGAAACAACGTATCAGCATGATGACAACTGAAATGAAGATCTTACGTACTATCGCCGGTCATTTACTCATAGATATAATCAAAAGCGATGAAATCCGAGATGAATTTCAAATTCAAGACATAGTAAAATGGAAAAGAACCAGAAGGCGTTGATGGAGAGACCATGTTGCAATGAAATAACACCCAAGTAGAACACGGTCTATATAGGAAGGATTCCGAAAAGATGGCGAGAAAGTTGGACATCCGTATCGCAAATATAAATTGTTAGAAAAACACAGGTCTATGACCTACCGAAAGAAGGAGAAGAATAATTAAGGTCTTTTAATGTATATGAAAAATTCAAAACCTTCGTTTTATAGACCCTTTAGACCCTTAATAAGTAATTACCGTGTCGGCCCTTTACCCTTCTATCTAGGATTTTGTCGCTCTGGATATTTTATATTATAGGTACATGTTTACATAAATAAGTTTGACTTCTCTAATAAACATTAAATGTATTAAAGTTGATGATGATAAGTTAGTAGTTAGGAATACTCTCATTTTTTCTTTTAGCTTTTATTAAATTATTAGCAAGTGTACTTATTTTACGAGTATATCTACCCATTTACGATTTACTGTATTAATATAGGGACATTGTTGACGCAATTTTCCTTTTACCAATATTCTATACTTATGGATATACTCAATCTATTTACTTCCATATTATATTTTTCACTAAAGGACTAAGAATTGTGGAAAGCATCGTTAATTTATATATGACTATAATATTTATCTTTCATATCTAGACTCGAATGTTCGCAATGTTTCCATTTATAAATTAGTTATATTGTATTTTCTTTCAATAAATAATAATTATTATTATTGTTATTGATTGCGTACATTTTTATTTTTGCTACTCGAATATTGAATGTATTTTATGAAAATACTTGTAAATGGACGAGTACTATTCAGATTATATTCTAATTTATATTCAATTATTAAATATAGTAATAGTGGTAACACAACGGATTATTTCAAATACATAATTTGGGCAATTTAATGACTTAACCAACTCGAAAACACACTTCGAAAAACTATTTAAAATGGAAAATTACGTAAAAGGCAAATCTCGAAACGAATAAAATTTGCTTGGAGTATAGTCGTACATTAGGTTGAAATTCCAAGAACTTGTGAAATATAGGTTACAAGTCGGTTTAAACTAATGAAGATAAGTATGTTGAGATGTTCTCTTGCAGTCCGCGGCGAAATAAAATAGATGAAGTATATGACCTCCAAAGTTTGGGAAGTTTTTCGATAATTGATAATGGTGCTGAAATAGGTTCCGTATACAAAAGGCTCGACAAATGTTTAGTACGCTGAACTGCTTATTTATAAAACAAAGTGTATATCGGTACTATTGTCTGGCTGCGAAACTTGTAAGGTGACAAGTAACATTTTGTTACATATTCACTTAACAGTCTAACCGAATTATTTACATTTTGATTTGTAAGTAACTACATCAGTTGCGACTTGTGGCTTTTCGTTTTGGTTAGCGTCCAAATTTTGAAATTTACGTATTTACATATGTTTTGGGGTCTGAACCCTGTTTACTCGAAGTATTAATATATATAATACATTCGAAAAGCGAATCAAACTCGGATTGTGGAAAGTATTGTTGGTAGTTTGCAGTATTAATAAGAGCCAAAAATTTATATTTTTTCAAATCTTTGAATATATCCAGTTGAATTGGAATTATTGTCTATTGCTTTAAAATAAAACTGCTTGTAGAGCAAATTTTGCATGTATTTACATTATAGTATTTTTGTTAAAGGATTTGTAATATTGAATATTTCACAATATAAACTGAACAAAAAGGAAAATTCGATGTCTTCTAAATTTCTAATAAAACACTTCGCTCCCTGTATTGATGCAATACTAGAATCGGAATTATTTTGAATATTTTCAAAAATGTCCTCAAATTCCATATATATTAACTTTGAAATTATGAATCACTATACCATCGAGTATTTGCAATCTTTGACATACAACAACCAATAATGTCTTCTAATATTTTGTTACGAATAGTGGATCTTTGAATGATCTATGAAAACATGTTGGCATTCCCGAAAGAGTGGCGAAATATATTCTTGCAATACTAAACTCAATCGATGGACTGTGCAATGTATGAAAATACATTCGGGTGAAAAGATGATTTTTCTATCGTTTTCGTTGTACATTAATAGAGATTATTTGACGTCTGCTGCTAAAATGCCACAAAATTCTTTAAATAATACTTCGAGGAATTTTTGCTCTTTTAATAAAATTTTTCCAATCTTGATAATCATCAATGCGCTATTTAGTGCCTTTGTTGCTATCTTGCCGTGTATATATGCCATGTACACGCAATGGTGTATGCTACCACACATTCAAATTAATCAGGCAATTTGGAATACGGCTGAAGACGATACAAATTTTATTTTCATGTAGAATAGAGAAGAATATATTCCTTTAAGTGAGTAGTGTATATAATGACATAGGTAGAATTTATTATTTAATAAAAGCAAGGATAAAATTGACAAATACATTTGAATTTTTGGAAGTACCAAGCTTCAAACGATACGTGTCATAATTTCATAAAAATTTGACGTTTGTTTCACAAGTTACAGTGGTTCTAGTGACGTTACTTTTGTAATTTTCAAAACAATGGAAAAATCTGAATTCCGTGTGTTGATAAAGCATTGCTTTTTAATGGGTAAATATACCGTCCAAGCTTGACAAAGTTATTCGGAGACTGCACCATTGAGACAAATGATCGTGGTATAACTTTTTTAATTATTCTTCAAAAAATCTTCAATCAACTGGAATCCATCATGGTGATAGCTTGTGCTAAACATTGCTCAATATGGTTGTAAACAAAACCATACTGAATATAAGATCTACTGGAATTGGTTATATAATGGGAAATCAACAAATCATCGTTAACAATTAGTTATGCGTACGATGCTGTCGTCATTGCCGAAAATGAAGACGATTTGCAACGTCTATTATTTGCATTTAAACAAGATGCTGATGGTT
Source organism: Penthetria funebris (assembly GCA_027564355.1). Classification (NCBI taxonomy): domain Eukaryota; kingdom Metazoa; phylum Arthropoda; class Insecta; order Diptera; family Pleciidae; genus Penthetria; species Penthetria funebris. The sequence goes on along the minus strand of JANSTX010052615.1, from coordinate 7,383 downwards.
TAAACATGTTGATGTCTACCATGAAAAACAAAAACAATTGTTATAGGCAAAGAATCAATAAGATGCAAACTATTGGTAGATAACATACCAATTGAGCAAGTTATGAGCTTTCGTCTCTAGAGTGCTGAAACAAGCAGTTATCGAGCTGTTACAACAGAAGTTCAGTACCAAACCAACAAAGTTGAATGAATATCTGTAGGACCAAGTTCAGATTACTAGAAAGCAATGTACGAATTTATAAAACATGCGTAGGACCTATTTTAACATAAGCGGAGATAGTATCAGAAGTAATGATATTTGAGATGAATGTCAAATTCAAAACATTGCAATATGGACAAAAGCATAGGGCGTTATTGGAGAGACCATGTTGAAAGAATGCCAATTAATAGAATCGTAAATAATGCAATGATAACACCCAACTGGAACATGACCTATAGAAAGGCCGTCGAAGATGGCGAGAATGTTAGAAATCCACATCTCAAAACTAGAACAACAGGGGTCCATGACCTAATGAATCAAAGCAGAAGAAGAAGGAGAAGTGTTGTATATTATTATGTTTAATTGCTTTTATTTTATTGTGTTTGTCGACCGGCTGAAGAAACCCATAATCTAGTTATCTAAGGTTTTATGTATTACTCTAATGAAATATTCTGATTCATAATCAAATGATTTATATCTGATCTTATATATATCACTTGGTAAAATAATTTGATTTATAGTTGAGTTCACATTTGATTAATATAACAGCAAAGTTTGATTAATATAACAGCAAAGTAACATTGTTGTGCCGTCCTATGAAGTCATGTGACTTATGGAATAGGTGGTAATTAAGTAATTAGTGCATCTTATTTATTAATAGATTAATTTCATCCATTTTTCTATATTACTATTGACCGCCTTCAGAATGGTTGTTAGATTTATGGATGCTTTCCTTATGAAGTTCTCTTAAATGATCAGACTGAGGATTTATGACAATATTTACTATAATAGCCTGGACATGTAACCTATTCCAAACTTTTGATTCCAACATTTAATGGTGATGATTGCGATGTTTCCGATAATATGCTGATTCAATGTTTTAATTTATCGCTAATTAAACACAATTAAACTGGTTAATTGAATCTTATTGGAAAATTGCAAACAATATCAGTTATTCACTGTTAATGAAATCTATCTCTAATAAAAATAGTTGCATTATAACTCCAATTGATAACAATTTGGTAGTTGTAACCTTAACATAACTGTTAAACATTGGATATTAATCTATTTTAGTAAATTTTTTGCCGAAAACACTTAGATCACTTTGGAGCATTACTATTGAATTCTCTCTAGTACAAATGATTAGAATTCGTTCCACGCAATTTCCATAGGTTATTATCTTGAGCATCCAACATAATCATCATTTTGGCATGTACACCACGTAAATTTACATTTACAATCTGCAAGTCAGCTCTTATGATTATTATGTATAAGATTAGTTGGAATAGTGTGTAGAGTACCTTCTAGCTCTGTGAAAAATAGTATTATACTAACATTACAAATAAACTGATTTCATTAAACACTAATAAATTAACAACATATATTTAAATAATAAAATTAATTACGCAATTACAAACGAAACTTTATCCATGCACATTTCTATTAATCATCGTATTGAAGAAATAAATTATAAAATGTATACTTCAGTGTAACAATATTACCAATACAATTTTTTCCCTCGTTTTTGTTATCTCAAAAATTACACTTTCAAATTATGTAATCAAACAATCCCTTAAGTACAGGATCATATTTAATTTTCCGATTTAGACTTTAAAGGACTTTTTAGCTTTTTAACAATTTCCAAGCAAACAGATTTTTTACAATCTTTACTTTAACTGATTCGTTGTATATCTTCTGTATACAAATGAAGCACCAGAAAATAGGCCATCAAAGTTAAGTACACATAATAAAAAACCCTTTCATTTTTTTCTGTTCCTTTTCTTTTAATTTGACTTCATTTTAATTTTTCTGTCTTCGGTTATTTTGTTTTGACAATTGAAAATGAAAAATAAAAAAAAATTACATTTAACAAAAACAGCATAATGTACCTTTTCATCATCAATTTAGCACCCTTGTGAGGTATAACAAACTTGCTTTTTTTATGTTTAAAAAATACATAAAGGCAGCTTGTTAATTAAATCAGATTGATAAAGTTTTAGGTTTTTCGTACTTTCAGTAATAATCATTTGCATAATTAGTAAAAATACAGAAAAAAGTTTAATAAGGAAAATGTATATTTTAATATTACTAATTACAATAAATGAAGTAGAAAGAAACTAAAACAGTTTTCGGAAGTTCATGATAATTATTTGAAAAATTGCAATAAAGCAAATTAAAAGTAAATGCTAAGGATATTAAGGGACGTGTGCATATATTTGAGCACAATTTGTTTATTACAAATATTGCATAAATGCGATCATTCATTTCTTGCTTTTACATATTCTCAGTATATTAGCAGCTACTAATAAGGTAAAAATTAAAACAAGGAATTAGTTTTTTGAACAGAAATCAATTTATTTTCCAACATAATCTCTACTAAACGATATTCAAATTTTTTAATCCCTTCGTAATTATAGAATTCGTTTAGGTCTATAAATATCTTTCCAACTAGAATATTTTTTAAAATTCTTATAGAAGGAAATCATTAGCGGTGTCCAATGTGGAAAATACGGTGTGGGTAACAGCATTTTATAAGGTAATTCGTGTAATTTGGACATGTAAATTGCCAATGTGTGACCTGGTGCATTATCCTGTTGAAAAAGTACTTTTTTTATTGCTGAATGTAGTATTTTTTTCTTAATTTCTTTTCGAAAACTGTCTAGTAATGATGAGTACTATACATTAGTAATTGTTTTCACAGTACGTGTATCCCACAAAACATAGGCCGCAATATATCCTACTGATATAGCCGTCCTCGCTTTCTGTTCTGCCCTTGTGCCAGGTTCTATCCACTAGACTGTTCTTTAGTTACTGGTTCGTAGTAAGCAATCGATGTTTAAGAAAATATCTTGAATTTTGACAAACATTTCTTCAGCAGTCAACATTTTTTGATGATGATATTGATATTTATCATTTATGAATTATTTCAATTGACGAATTATAATCTAGTAACTTAAGACTAACTTAATTCTATCCTAACTTAGTAATTATATTTGGGGAACAAAGTTCAAAGGTCTATTGTATTTGATTACGTTTATGTGACGCCAAGAAATAAATATCTCAGAAAAAAAAAATACACAGAAGTGCTTATAATTCAAAAAATTATATGATTTAATCATGTCTGTCCGTCCGTCCGTCCGCCCGTGCGCACGATAACTTGAGAATGCTTCGTGATATTGCTATGAAATTTTGCACGTGTCACTTTTATCTGATTTCTGAGCCTACGTTCGAAGATGAGGAAAATTGGAGTAATCCTTCAAGTACCTCCCATATATACTTTTTACTCCTTTTAGATTAAAATTATTATATATGATTATATTGCTCTTTTGTATTATATACCTGTAATTTTAGGCGGGTAACAAAGTTTCAAGGGACTATAGAGATCATTCGTGTATCTGATTACTGATTAAAATAAGTTATATGATACATACAACATTTACTAATATAAGCGAACATTCTAGGTACGAGATATCAACTATTTTGCAATTCGCTTTAATGAATATTTATATATAATGTAGTGATCCTTTAAGCAATTTCCAGGGCCTACAATAATTGGCAACCAATTATACGTTTCTCTTGTTTTTCAATCGTTTTAACATGACGATGAAGCGTCTTTTCGTGACATTTAGCATATTTTGTATGTAGTCCACTTAAATGTCTCCATAGAAGATCGATTTTTATTTTATGCCAAAATACGTTTAATATATGCGTCCTTTGAATTTTGTTCTTAAATCGTCGAATTATGTTAATGTTACTCGGTTTTGTACATCCCCAAAGCCGGGTACCATAAGTTGAACTTTTTTAAAGGACTTGTTGATAAATCATCCAGTATATTACCACTACGTTTTCTTGTACCAAATACCGAGTTCTTTTATTTACTCCTTAACGTGCCCCTTTCGTTCATTGTAGCCTACAACTTCTACCTTGACATCTTTCAGTACAGAATATTTATCTTTTTGTTTAATTCTGAACCTGTATGATATATAGTAATAGTACAACCGAATATTGATCAGGAACTATAGGTGTTATTTCGAGCTATGACACCTTATGTCATACTTTCTCAAAGGTCTCTTTTCCTTTAATGTAAAATTCAATTATATTCCTTAAATTATTTTTCAAACAATGCATTTATAGCGTCACTTTCCAACTGGCTAGTTGGAAGATAAATGTAGTTGTTGTATTAGAATATTTAATATTGTCTTGTCTCTAGGTAATCCTGTCTGATGCCACTTTTTTCTTGCTTTGTGTTTATTTTTAATAAAATCTTTTATTTCAGTAGGGTAATTATTTGCTTGAGCTATTGTTTGTGTTAAAAGAGCATACTGACTGTTGTTTGTCTTTTACAAATATTTATAACTCCCTCTCACGTTGATTAGGATTTCGCAAGTCTTCTAAAAGGTTATCGTGAATATACTGATCTTAAGTAAAAAAATATAAAACTCATACAATAATAACTTTAACGATATTGAATGAGAAGCGGCGTTTTAATAGTGGGTTCAAATATTAGTTACGAGTTGATTTTCGTAATTTGTCGTATTGATAATTTTAAACAGGTAAATATTCTTAACGGAAGCAACCTATTAATGCAATGATTTTTATCTTATCCTCGTAAGATTGCATTGGCCTAATGAGATAATAAGTTCGTATAAAAGAATAGACCATACTGATGAACACCTTATGGGTAATTCGTGACGATATGCACCAAATCCTTTGAGAGTTATTATGAACTTTTTGGAATAGGCTGCTATACAATTTACAAGTGATAAATTAAAGTAGTTTATTCTGTCCTCAGTTTTTATCAATCATAAAATACATAAAATATATTGCAAACAAGGCTCTTGATATACGAGTACATATTATATCTATATGTATATACTTCTGTACCAATATATAATATTATTATACGATAATAAGAAGTAACGACAGACTTTTAACGACATCAGTTGTCGCCACAAATTATTTTAGACTTTGATCAAAATGTTTCTAAATTTTCATTTATAAAATTTTAATATTTTATGTAGTTGTGACTAATTGTGAAATTGGTTTGGAACTGTCGTTTTCTTCGTTTTTTTGTTGGTAAATTTTGGTTCTATTTAATTTATGGAAAACACAAAAGTCCTTTATTTTCTTGGATACATTTGTGTAAAAATAAATTGCATTCTATTTACGTTAGTTGCTTTCAGTGGGAACAATGCATCGTTCCCTCGAAGTTTCTAGTTTATAAATTGGCCAAGTATATAGCGAGGGTGTTGGCAACATTGGGCAGTTTAGACTTGTATTCGATTTGCATATCCGTGAATAATAAATCTTTCTAGGTGAGCCGATATAAACATCTACTTATATGATTGTTTGTTAGCAGCAAACATATAAAAATCTATGTTTTATATAAATAAGTTGATCATTTTGACGCTTTGCTAAATGACATACTGAGAGCTTTGACAATAAATTTTATCAATTAAGCATATCTTTTGACATTTAATAACCTCTGAATATTACCTTAAAAGTCAAGTGTCCACTATAGAGTTTTTTCTGTAAAGTGTAGTGCATTAAGTGTAGAGATTCTACCTACAGTGAGTACACTATAGAGCGCCTCTACCACTCTCCCGTACTCTGTAGTTGAAGAGCAAATTTGAGTACAACTCTACCATGCTCTTTTCAGACTGTGTACACTGAAGCGTAATTTTTCTTTACTATAGAGACGTATGGAAAAGTTGATCGGTTTTGATATTTTATTTCATGTTTTCTTTGATGTTGATAACATTTCTCCCGATAAAATGCAGATTTTATTTAATTAAATTGATTTTATTTTTATTTTATTTATATTATTATTATTATTATTTATTTATATTATTAATATTAATATTATTTTATTTGAATTTGTTTTTTTTTTAATATGTCAATTCACTTGAAAAAAAAACAAAAACATACGACTATTACTATTGTAGAGAAAAAACTTATCATACACGTTTAGCAAAGCCTAGAGAATGTGTATGGCTTTGCCATTCTCAAAAAGTAGCATGTACACTATAAAGTTATTTAGTCGACAGAACTTTCACGTAGAGTGTCAGAAGAGCGCTTATGTAGAGCTAGAGTGGATGTATACACTGCTCTACCGCGTCGTTACGCGTAAGTTTTCTCTACCTCTACAAAAAAAAATTTATAGTGGGCACGACGGTTTAGAATCTGTTGTTTTATTTTTTTAGGTCCGATCTTTTGATGGATATAAAAGTGACGAAACAATAAAATGATCTATCATTACCATAAGGAAGATAATCAATTAAGTTAGTCGCTATTTAATACATCTATCGCGTATTCAAGAAAGATCAATTTTGTACAAATAGTAATTCACATATCGTAACTAATGTGGTTCACGATTCATACAAAATAAAACTTTGTTTTGATACAATTTTTTTTACGGTCTTTCTTTGTTTGTTTTGTTCTCGAGCATCTTACTTTTCTAAGATAAATATACTAAAATTGAACGAATGACCGTAGCCATTTTCCATTCATATGCTTGTAAATTATCATTTTATTATTTTGTTATTTTTAGATCCATTTAAAAATTCGACCTAATAAAAATAGAGAGCAGATTGAGATGGTTTTGTTATTTTACTAGTTGTCAAAAGATTGATAAAATAGTCTTAAAGAAATGAAGATTATTTGAAGTTAATTATATGATTAAATTGTTTATACCAGATATTTTGATATTTTTTTATTATACTACGTGATAAAACATAACCTTTAAGTTAACCGCTTGAGTTATAGGGAAGAGTCATTAAATAAATAGAACAACTGTCTTATCAGTGTTTATAACAATATTTAATAAAAATTAATTATATATAAATCATGTTGTTTTTTTTCTTTTGAGATATTTGCGGATCTTGAATTTAGCATTTATCAAAAAAATTACTAATTTGTATTCTGAAGCGTGAAGTTAGTCAATTCCATTTACATTGAGTCCAGATGAAAACTGTCTAAAATTTAGATGAATTTTTCTTGGATGTTGGAATGATATACATATAGTGTATATGCTACTGCTTTTCATTCTCAACAATTTCACTAAATCTTTATGAAACCATTTTAATAATATATAATACTCACTTTGACATGCTGTTACAAATAAATGTGAGTAGATATGTATATACATTTATACAAGGATTCATTTATGTTCATAAATATAATGTA
>JANSTX010052604.1:0-11529 GCA_027564355.1 Penthetria funebris | reverse complement strand
CTACAGTTCCCCGTTTAACTCTCAGGAGTATAATATTCTTTTCAAATGTCACTTTGAAATGAGTAGATAAATTTGAAATATAATCCTTTTTCTAGAATTATCATTTATCAACAGAGAAATATTTTCAATCATTTTGAAAATCAAATTCCTTTTGATATTAATTAAATATTCACTAAATGGAATGTCCTTAAAATCATTTTTAAAGCACTAACTACTTGTAACATATTTAATATAAATTTAAAATTACAGAAGACAGGATAAAATTCAAGGATGAAACTGTAAGCATATCAGAAAAAAATCAATAAAACAGCGCTGGCTGTTATCATATTTTCCTTTTTTTGGTAAAATTGTTCGTCCTTTAGCATATACTCTAAATTGTATCAAAGTGTATAAATTAATGCCATCTATGAGATTTTTAAAAATGAAAATTCAAATTCATCTTAAAATTTATGCTAAAAGGATAACAGAGTCGCTAATACTGTATGCATATTATAATTTTAAAAAATGAAAAAGGATAGATGCTATTTGCATAATTGTGGATAATTTATCATTTTCAACAATGGTGTGCAGTAATAAATTTTAATTTATGGTCGAATTTATGAATAAATTTCAAATAGTTCTTATTATTGGCTTTGGATATGGGAATTGATGGAAGAAAACGTGGTAGTGCAGATAAACGGGATCACGCGGGCCTGTTGAAAATCACGACATTCATTAATAATGTGATGCAGTGAAAATCACCAGTTAATAAAGTATCATTAGTTATAGTTCTTCATAAATACAGTTAGGGGTTTTTGTTTTATATTGTAAACCAAACCTGTATTAGCATATAAGAACACTGGCGGAACATGTAGTCAAAAGCCTCGAATTATTATATTGTAGTCCAGCTCATAAGGTTTACCGATTCAACAAATCTAATTTACCTATCTTCACTTCTATGGAGGATGGGATTTTCTGATGTTCTAATTTTTTCTAAGAATTGTGTTGCTAACTTTTCACGACTGAAGGATGTGAGCGTTGTTTTAAAATCTGATTGAATATAGCGCATAAAAACCATACGAATTTGTCAGATAATTTAAAAAAAAAAATCCTGTTAGAGTAGCCATCAGGACCCCTTCGTTGTCTTATACGAGAGCTCGTCCACCGTTAAGAATGCCATCAAGTAATGGTGGTCAGTGTGGTTAGGCGAGTCGTAATTTGAACGTAGATATTCATTTGGTGACGGAGCACTCAGTAGCAAAGTCCAAAAGTCTGTTGTGTGACACAGCTAAGTCGTTGATGATTAGTTGGTTTATGGCAGCCGATAATTGTTAATCACCAAGGTTCATGAATGTTCGCAAACTGTTTAGCAAATCTATTAGCGACCCGTTGCGGATCTGTTATAGTAGCAGATCGAATTCCATGTATATTAGGACTGTCGTCGAGAATATAGATTATCCCATTGGCTATGTTTCCAATAATTTTTTTAAATATTTTTGTAGACATTTTGGTCAAGTCTGATGTTACCCAGTTTGGTCTGGCAAATGTTTTCTTAAATGGAGTTTTATTTGGTAACTGATTATATTGTCTAAATATTTAACCTGTGCGCTAATAATAGGAGTGTCAGGTGCGTTTGTACAAGATGCACGTTGCAGTTATCATCTGAAGGTATTGCGGTTTTCTGAAGGTATTGGGTATTAATATTAAGGATGAGTATCATTGAGCGTCACAATTTCTGTGAATCTATGCAGAAGGTTTTCAAACGCTTCATCAATATTGTCGTTGGTCATACATCTGAGAAACGTATTTGATCAATCAGTTGATCCAGTGCATAATTTAGTTGTCCTCAATTTTTTCTGTGGGGTATGTATGTTGTAGGGTGTTGGTAAGCGACTAATTTTGTTGGGAATATCGAGAATGGCTGTTCTGTGATCTGATTCGAAATCAATAGTCAAGATAGTCATCGAATTGTGGCTTTAAATTTAGGGACAATCTTAAATATACGATGAATGATAGGTCAAGTAAGCGTTCAGCATTAGGTTTAGGTCTCACGAAGGACGATTCAAGAGAGCCGAAGAGCGTTAGCGATCCAGCCGATGGGCCATTGAAGAACCAGTGATAAAAATTTTTGCCGTTAGTATTATCACACATACTAAGTGGATGTTTAGCAAATGAAATCGTCACATAGCGCGATGTCTGGCGGTGGAAATTTCGATGAAAACATATAGATCAGCGACACAGATCGTTGCTCTGCTGGTGCTAGAAAACTAAGCTGAAATGTACAATAATAATTACTAAATCATAAGAAAAATTAACAAAGTACTTTGTACTAATTAAGGTTTTTTCGTATGTAGTTAGTACAAGGAAATTAATTTACTAGTTTAAATTTCTTTTGTCTTCTTTAAAATGCAACAAAAAAAAAACTTAAGATGATAAATTTCCAGAAGTTTATAAGTGAATAAGCTGAAGAGCTGTGAAATCCTTAAAACTATATATATAACAAGCATTTTATTAAGTTTCAATTAAGGAATAGACCAACAAAATTTAGAACCGAGAAAATTAAATGATTTTCAAAATTCATTGTTTATAATTTTCATACAATTTTTTTCTTCTTGTTAAAAAGGACCGTATTTATATAGGAGTATATATTTACATATATATACAATACTTAAAACTGGGAAAACTATAATAATAATTGATATTATTATAGTTTATGGTATTTTATAAAGTTATTCAAACTCCTTTTCATACAAAACGAACCATTTTATTGACTTTAACAAAACTTTACTCGTACTTACCATTTATATTATCATTTTATTCTTATCTCTATCGAGTATATGCTTCGAGTACTATTGCCACAATTGACTAAAAGTTTATTGTTTAAAAAGGGATGAATATTCTATAAAATTAGTCCTTCCTAACTAAACCCTAACGGAAGGAAACTCTTCAAATATTTTACTTAATACGCCCCAAATAAATTAATTTAATTAAAATTATATGTGTATTATATGTGAGTATGTTTTTCTATAGAAATTGATTGAGAATTAGATTTTACATAGGCAGTTCAGAAATCGATTAGAACTAAAATTGGAACAAAGAATAAATAAGTTTAATCAAATTTTTATATAGTCATAATAACTGATGTGTGTTCATAATTATTGTAATTCAAGTTGTATATTTTTTCACATTTTCTTAAACTAACAAATACTGATGTCAGGATGATCGATGATAATTGGAATACCGAGTACAGTTGGAACTCAATGTATTTATATCAAAGATAACTTGGCTTTATCAAATGTTCTGGCTAATTCTGACATAACACCGTTTTAGTCTCAATTAGTGATTTGATATTATAGAGACTAGAAAAATGACACTGAAAGCGTAAACAGTATAGACAAACATGAATTATAATATCCTATGGATAAATTTATTGTCAATTCAAAGAAATAGTTAAATTCCAATGAAAGACCCTAAGACATTTGTTTAGGAACCACAAAATTATTGTCCTAGTACTGGAACGCATACTATCCCCCTCCCCCTCTTTATTTCCATAAATTTATGAGCCAAATTTAAATCAGTCTTTGATTTTATCATAATATAAGTGAAACGAAGTGATTTGTCACCTTTCAGGTATCGCTTTGTTGGTGAGATGGTACATGTATACACCAATAAAAAAAACTCTACATTATAGACTATGAAGCATGTTCATCACTTTAGACGGTATTTTATAGCATTCGACCAATAATATCGATTTTATTTGATAAATGCTGGACACGACATAGGTGACTGAATTCTTTTTAACCATCTAGAGTGTTTCTAGGGTTATCATATAAGGTTCTGTCCTTGAACAATATTCCTTCAAGTATCTAAGGTAATGTGGTAGGTGTTGCAGATTAGACTGCCAAATTACAGAAAACGACTCCATTGTGACAAATAAATACATCACTGTCAAGCTGATTTTCAGATTCTTTCAGCAATACTAAGCTATAGCAGTACATTCATACAGAATGTGTTGTGATATCCCAATTTCTTTATTCAAGTAAATTAGAACCTGTCTGATTGCCTTATCATATGAATTTTCGTAGACTGGCAGATCTAAAGGCCATAAACAAAATTGTAAATTGAAGAAAGTGGAATTGGATCGGCCATCTGAGGCGAACGTTAGGTGCTGTTCAGAGATTATGAACAATGGCGGTTGTTCGTTGACGTCCAATGCTCCCGCGTAGAGTAACGGTAAAGATGATAAAGTCAAGAATTAACCAATATATGTATCGTCATCGAGTAATTAGTGACACCACGTGAAAGTGACGAGTGGTTTATTACAAATCTATAGATATTAATCGTTCACTTCAATCATCATCCAATCAATGATTATCGATAATACTTAAGGATCAAACTTAACAGGTGAATTATGTAATTTAAGCAAATTTCTTTAAAATAATATATAATTTTATAATAAATTTCATAAATTTCTTATTACTTCTTCTTATTCCGTTTCGATCTGTGATTTCAAGTGGAAAGAAAAACCTCTCTTTTTCCATTTAAGCCCAGATAAAGCTAAGATATTATTATTATTATTATTATTATGTTCTTCAAATATTGCTGGTGAAAACTTAAAAAGAAAAATGAAAGCACACATTATATAAGTCTTGTATGCTAGAAAAAGTGAAAATTGTATCATTTAAACTTCACAAGCGAATAATAAAACATCAAAGAACATTTTATATGCTCTTCAATTTCAATTGTTATTATTATCTGCTGAACTAAAATCTAACCTATTAACAACCAACTATATCATCCATCCTTATCCATATGTGTATATGGTACTAAGGAAAGATAGGTCTAATATGATTGGTATATGTAATATCTGTCAGAACATATATATATATATATTGCAACGAAATTATGAATAAGGTCAGTATATCAGCACCCGCTTTTCTACTTCTTCTGTACGTACGCAAACCTGTTCATTCATTTATAAGATTTTGATTTTGATTTGTGGATGAGTTCTGCAAAACAAGCATTGTCCTTTTATTAATTTGATTAAACTTACTTGAATAATATTTGAACATTGTACTCCAGTTACGATAATCTGATATTTATTACCAACTAGTTGAATATAAACCGGAACACATTTTGAAATGTATTAACTCATACTAAGAAATGTTATCCCTTACACCTAGCGGACACAGGACCTGATATCAGCCAATTATGCATTTGTCACTATTCAGTATTTTTAATATAAATGGAAAAATGCTCAAACGTACTATTGTGTGACACATAGAAAATTGATAGTAAAACTGGTGACAGTAAAACTGGTGATTTCAAAATCAAAATCTAATGAATACCGAAACTCAGATGACCCTTTTATCTGTGCTATGCCATTTGTTTTTTCTGTGCATTATGTGAATTTGGCTAGTATATTAATTGTTGCGAAATTCGTGTTTTATGGATCGTGGAATGAAATAATTTATCTCTCAATTTCAACTAATACCAATTGACTGCCTGTACTTAATGCGCCCTTATCTGTACCCTCATCTGTACTGTCAGTAAGTTATTGATGAGATGTCTCAATCGCCATGTTAACAATTTGAAAAGGATTTTTCTTAAATAGTGACAGCGATTTATATAGGTTGAGCAACATATACAATGTAAGAGTTTTTTTTATGCATATATAAACATAATTGTTAATTACCCGTCATTACAAATAATATACTCCCCTATAACTTTTACGAGTATGTCATAAAAATAATACATAATTTCACTTTATTTCAATTATTATGAAAACTTATGTCATTTTTCATAATAAAAAGCAATATATTTATAATATCCTTTTTTATAATCCTCATATTATTCTCGTATCCTCGTATATATTTCAATATTTAATGCAAACATACTTCACACCTTTTTGACAGCTTATTTTCAAGTTAGAGTTTTATCGAATAGATTTTCTCCAACAAAGCAAAACTTTCTTGAAAGTTAATATGAAATTTTAAATATCAAATCTTGGGTACAACAAAAAAAAAAAAAAATCAAGCCAGTCAGGATAACGCGATGAATTTTCTGGAAAATTTTATCATCGACTTTAAGAAAAAGAAGAATGAAAAGGAAGATTGCGGTTTCTTATACTGAAATTGTCTGCAAAACATTAGTTATTAACCTATTGTAACATTTGCATTATACAACAAAAAATATATGATTTGGGATTCAGTACAAATTTCCATGACAATACTAGCATTTAAGAACATATTCACCAAGGTGGTTCAATTGAAGGAATACATTCAACGTTTTTACAAATGCATTTATTTCATGTAAAAATAAAATCATCTAAGTAAAATGTTGTTTTTTCGTTGGGCACGGAATATCACATTGAAATTTTCAGGTCAACAAAACTTGGAAAATATGTTCAAAACTTTACAAATCAATATTAATGAAAAAGGAATGTTCTATATAATTGGATCTAATCATTTTACCAATTAGATGTTATAGCAAAATATATCTATCACAATAATGGGACAGACAAGTATCTGATTAGATGATCTTTTAAATGTAAATTTGACTAATATTACTAAGCACTAAACTATAACATAAGGTGATAAATGGTGTGGTTGTCAATAGTAAAGAGGATTAGTGACAGAAAAAATATCAAAAAATCCCTAGAAATAATTGATGACATCCATAATCCACAATGAATGTCTCAAACATATAGAAGAAAGAATTTGATCATATAAAATTTGGAAAACTGTTTGCCAAATTGACTACAATGAGATATACCTAGTAATTGGAGAACAAGTAATAGTAGTAAGCATTAGAAAGAATAGATCAAAGATAAATGCAACACTTTATATTGCGGCGATAAATAGTAGAAAAGGCTATCGAAATTAATAGACCGATATTCTGTGAAATGAAAAAGAATGGTGAGCTTTCTCGATGATATGTGCAACAAACTGTTAAACAAGTAACAAAATAGGCCATATAGTAATTAGCAAGCAGTGAAGAAGCTTAGTATTGGATGCATCATGTTCATAAGGTACAGATGTTTACAGTGATCACTATTTGATAATTTGGTAGATTCTAATTATATTATCAATTATCAAATATACAAAAGAAAGCTATAAAACGTTTTGATATTGATATTGTTCAAATACGAAATCAGCAATACTAATTTACCGAATCAACGAACAGAGAGTATTATCAATATAGCAAAGAGGTTGAGAAAAGTCAGGGTAGTAGGAAAATTGGTGGACCAAAAATAACGTGGCAGAGTACCGAAATTATGGTATCAGTTGTAAGATGTCGAGTCATTGATACCGTATGAAATCGTGCAGAGTAAAGGTTAAAATGATGATATATAATTTGTTGTCTATGTCTGTTTCATGTTCAATCCTTAACACATACTCACCTGCATTTTATGACTAAACGAATATATTGCGGTACGGTGTTTTGGGATCTAATATACTCGTATGCAAATACAGCAAAATTTGACGTCTTTGACCTAACTTACACCTATAGTAATGCCAGGATAGTCTAGCACAAAAGATGATTCATAAAACAAAAAACGTCAATCTCAATAAAATGGAATGTGACAGTAAACCTTTCTCGACAAAGATTGTGCAATGGTAAATCAGTTATTTGAAGAAGAGGATCAGAAAATAAAATAAAAATCAATTATTCTTACTGGCAATTAACAAAATTATTATGTAAATGAAATTTTTATTCCAAATGCTGTACAGAGACAGTGGCAGTTACTCGTTTATGAAATGAAAATTTCTTGCAAATGAAATTATCATTTTAAAGTGACATTTACGAATATTTCCTTATCGATTTTTTTTTTGTTCACGCTACACATTTAAGGATGCCATACTCTGTTGAAATTGTATACATAATTGAATTTATTTATAGCTTTTACCCATAATTGGGAAATTTTAATTAAACACAGATAAATTTTTATTTCTTAATAATCACAAAAATAAATTATACGAGTACTTGTGAGTTATTTTGGTAAATAATTTATACAATTTTCCTATAATATATAAATTATATGGTGATAATAAAATGGTGACGAATGGAGTGGCCGACTATCATCCAACTTAGTCAACCAATATTTACCTTCACGCGGTGTCACCGGTAACTCGATCACAGTATATGTCAGTAATGGTATGTGATCGAGGCTAAAAAGATTGTGATAATGTCGTGATTGCCGACAGGTTGAAAAAAAATTCAACAACAAACTAAGTAGCTGGGGATTTATGCACCACTCTATTGGAAATTCAAATGTATAATTGGATAATTATATTTTCCAGTTGGAAAATTTCGATTACAGGTATTTGATGTTACATACATATTTTAAACAGCTAATTAATATCGTTATGCCGCCCTATGAATAGAGTAAGACCAACTACATTGAAGATCGAAAGACTCATTTTAGAATTCAGTTGAGGTAGCTAAGTGTTATCGCTGGAGTGCCGGCCCATAACTGTCAATCGTGATCCATTAGTGATTTTGGATGCGTTTAATATAGAATAACAATAATTTCTGACATTTTCAAGATGTACGATCATTTCATATCTTTGAATAAATGTATGCCAAAATGTCCTGGTTCATAGCAATAAATGGCATCTAGGTCAAAATTTGAGGGTATCTAACAGAATATGGCAAATTGTTTCGCTTGGAAACTACCGCAATACTGTGAGTTTTTCTTTAGATACAAAAGCAATAATTTGTGCTAATATCATTACCAACCATTCGATGAAAAATGAAAATATATGTAAGGACTACGAATTACCTAAAGGATTATATAGGCAGCGTATTATATGTATTTATTTATCGACCAAACATTAATAAAAAAAATCATGACTAGAATAATGAATGCCTACGTATCACTTCTGATATAGCGCATTTCTGTCAATTGCAATTGAATAATGTCAAAAAGTAGAAGCAATTGATTTGATAGAAAAAGATTTGCACTAATGCATTGTATACAAATAGATGAAAGTGGTCCGAATGAGTGTGCCCCAAATGTAGTCTTGATTAGTTTAGTAATATCTTTTGTATAAGAGTTTGCTAATTTCCAATTAACTCTTCCGATGATATTTTGCTTCTTTAGTTTCAAATTAGTATAATTTACACAAATTTAGGTGCGAAGAGAATACTTCATTCTAATGACGTATTAATACTATGTAATAAAACCGTGCAAAATTGGCCTCTGCTGAAAAACTTCAATATATTCGTAAAGCATTCAAGCCACAACAGAATTTCAACTTGAATTTCAACTCGAAAATATCTGAACCAAGGTTGAAACTGCAAAGAATTTGCAGATAAGTTTTGTTAACATTTTGTAAACTATGGCCATATAAATTATTATATTCGTAAAATTTTGTGGAATTTCAGGCAATCATAGAATTTCTTATACCTTCAAATTAACTCAAGTACTGGGATTGAGAATTGTATTCCCAATTAGACTTGACAATGTAAATAATATATTAACTATGTATAATTGTTTAAACTATTTCAAAAACAGTAAAATACGGAAGTGATGTTAAAAATATAGGGGCTTAAATATTCCAACAGTAGTATATTTAATAAGATTAACTTACAAATGAAGTCACATTACACAATTCCATTAAAAAAATAATCAATAAATGCCATTGATGAACTAATAACTGGGTAGTAAAAAAAAAATTAAATAAACTGCAGTTTTTCCTGACAATTTAAAAGCAATGACATTTTGTTTTTTTTTTTTTTAATTTTAACTACGGTTTTATATACTCGTAACAATATTTTAAATTTGCTTTTTTATGAAAATTTTAAATTATTTGCTCAACTACATAATTCAACAAATATTTCAATCTTCTCATTCATTTAACAATGTACATTTAAATAGGAATTTATCACTGAATGACTGACTGACTGATTCACAGATTACACTCTTTTTCCATATTTGTAGTGAAAATTATGCTCGATTTAAAAACCAATTTACATTTTTAATCTGTCAAAAACACAAGCTTAATATTTGATTAATAATCGCAGTTTATTCAATTTTATGTATATGCATTTTGAAAAATAAAAAATTTCTTTCTATAAATCAACAAACAAATATGTATTTTCTATCGTCAATTATTGTATATAGTCACTGCAGGCTCATATAAACCTTATCAAGAGCAAGAAAATACAACTGGCTAGGGTAAGGTCAATAGTTGTCACTGGCCAGGCTGATCATAAATTAAGGTTTGAGACGCGAAGTTCAAAATTTTCCAAATAGTACATCCATAGGTTGACACAATGATGATAAGTTGTCATTACATCTTTCTATGAATGACCAAACTTTGTTTTCACTATTAATAAATGAGAAAAGTTTATAGAAAGTCTAGAAACATCAACAAGGTGATGTTCGACACAATTTAAAATGAAAGTCGGTGCAGAAAACTTTGGGAACATTACACATGACAGAAATGATTAAATGTTAAAATTAACCACTGATGAACTGTCTATGACATATTTTGTTAGTGAGAAAGGCAAAATTAAAGTAAGTTAAATATATTAATCTGGATTTAATGCAATGAAGTATACCTAAATGTGACACAAGAAAGTGTGATCCCAAACGAAGTAACCACTTGTCACAGATTGATTGTGATCATCGATGGTTACTGAATGTTAGGAATTAAAGATAAACATAGGATGTAAACTATAAATTATTTTACACTATCGATATGCAAATGAGGCACCAGCTCTTGTTTGTATATTTGTAACATTTAAAGGTGTTTGAATGATACTTTCAAAAAATTGATAATTTTTACTTAATATGCTAGGAGACGTATACTCGTCTATTAACTTATTCGAGCAAAAACTGCTGCAAATACCTAAGAATTTGATACCAAGAGAACATAAATATGTAAATAGATGGTAATTATCTGCCAACTTATATTTTGCCCATACCTGGTAACCTACACGTCCAAGTAACCTATTAAAAATCACTAACGTTAAAAGTATAGAATGTCCGATATGATACTGGGAACACATAAGAGTGTCAATAACTAGCAATGATATGCGTAATTATATTCTACTCGCCTATTAACTTATTCGAGCAAAAAATCTGCTGAAAATGCATAAAATAAAAAGAAGAGAATTTGCGATTTGGTACAAGGAGAACATAAATATATAAATAAAATGCAATTATATGTGAAATTATGTTTTGGTCGCCTGGTAACCTACACGCTCAAGAAACCTATTAAAAATCTATACCGTCAATAGTATAGAATTTTCGATTAGGTACTAGGTACACATAAGTGTATCAATAGATGACAATATCTTGATATTTACGAAATAATGGTATTAATTTGTCTGAATAGAATCAAGAATGTAATTTTCTTGTAAGAAATTAACTATATGAATGCAGAATACATTTTGTAGTATATGGTTTGTATCTTTGCTAAAAATTGATGAGATCTTCTTAAAGGCTCGTGTCCACTATAGATTTTTTTTGTAGAGGTAGAGAAAACTTACGCGTAATGACGCGTAGAGAAGTGTATACACCCACTCTAGCTCTACATA
>JANSTX010052593.1:0-11533 GCA_027564355.1 Penthetria funebris | reverse complement strand
TGTAAAATTCAAGACATAGTGAGATGAACTAGGTCCAGAAGACGTTACTGGAGAGACCACGTTGATAGAATGCCAGATAACAGAATCGCAAATATTGCAAGTAAAAAACACCTAGATGGCACACGGCCAATAGGTAAGCCTCCGAGGAGATGGCGAGAAAGTTGGACAACCGCATCTCAAAATTAACAGAAAATAAAATGTCCTATAAAGTCACAGGTGCATGACCTAACGAAAGAAGTAGAAGAAGAAGATTTCTGCCTTCTATGATTTTAAAATACTACTCGTATAATGAATGTTAAATCTCAGTTTTATTGTAATACTTGAATAGATCTACAATGCTATCGAGCGGAGATTTGATATTAACATATTTCATCTTCAGACACGAAAACACCTTCTATAACCGTTGAATAAATATTTGCATTTTAAATAAATCTTCTAAACATTATGTTCTCCTGATACAAATCCACAAAACGTATGAAATATACCAACATTTTTAACCAAAAACACAAATTGCAAACTCACAATTGTGTGACTTATGTTACTGTTAAGTACCGATAAAATATTTGGATGTAGATGTAGATACTCTATATAGTA
The DNA here is from genome assembly GCA_027564355.1 of Penthetria funebris. Taxonomy (NCBI): domain Eukaryota; kingdom Metazoa; phylum Arthropoda; class Insecta; order Diptera; family Pleciidae; genus Penthetria; species Penthetria funebris. The sequence goes on along the minus strand of JANSTX010052593.1, from coordinate 10,939 downwards.
GATCAATTAATTAAACTATATTTCAATAAAATCCAAGAGTGAATGTTTTATTTTTGTTCATTCCATTTTAAAATTGAAACGATTTCGAGCTGGTAACTAAATCCACTCAACACTATGTAGTGCTTTTTTTGAGATTCACACCCATCACATATATACCTCGAATTCGATTCTTATTGACATTATATAATATTATATAATACATTAAATATATTTTTTCTATCCGATTGGTTGGCATCTTTATCCATGGGGATCAAATTAATCGTCAGATTTTAAATTATTTTTGAATTTTGATAATTAGACAAGCAATGTCACTAATTATATCAGTTAAGATGAGACAAGCTGTCAAATGAATGAATGTTGCTAAATTTCGATATTAATAAATGAGGTAATGCTTCACAGGCGATTAGTCGGATCATTAAGTATATATCGAGCCCATTGAGACAAATCGATGAAAACGATTAAGGTTTCATTGGTTACGAAATAGGTTAGTAATGACATGTGAGATCTAATAAAGAGGTGGATAAACATCAAAAGTATAACTAGCAAGGACAATATGTGATGTACTACCATAATATGTGGACACAATATGGTCAAATTTGCAGTTAAATGATAAATTGTATATGTTAATGTCGATTTTCAGCAGACATTCGATAGTATCGATCGTATGGTATGATATGAATACTAAAAAGTTGTGTGATACCGAATGATGAACACGTTCCGCAGTTTATATCGTGATTCATAACATAGAGTTTTGCATTATGAAAGGTGATAATTTTTATGTGTGAAAGGTGATAATTTTTATGTTTATTTATAAAATAGAGGTCATTAGAGGCTTCTGATCTGTGTTATTGTTAAAGTAAATACTAAACCGAAGATGAAGATTTTGATTTCGAAACTAATGAAGACTACGTCTCTGACATATATATTCACTTACAGTCAATAACGAAGAAATAAGTTGTAGGAGACATCCAATTTAAAGGGAAGCTCTTTTGACAATCGATAATGAACCTGAAGTAGATGAAAAATTATGCATACAGAACGCTTGACAAATATTTGGTATGGTGAATTGTGTTTACCAGTCATCGTAAATTAAAAACAAACTAACAATATGTTATTAATTTAAGTATCAATTCGTCAATAGATGTGTTAGGCGCATATTTAAACATTTTATGATGATACACAATATCAAATTTGTGAATTTGTGATGTCAATGATATTTTAAAATTTTATTTTAAAATCCGACGTGACCATTAAAAATCTATCTGTCAAAAAGGATTATTATATCCAGCAATTTTATATTAATTTCACATAAAACCAAGAGGTTAATAAAATCGTTAGCTTACCTCTTAAAACTTGCGAACAAACATCACATGGTGTTATCTTCTTATATGTATATTCTTGAAGATTATGATTTTCACTTTCAACAATACGGCCCGATGTGGATGATGCCCCATTTCTTCTAGCAGAAATTATTGAATTAATTTTTTTAATTTTTGAAAATTTCTTATTTTGGTTCAGTTAACTTAAAATATTTACTACTAATAAAATATGTGCTAAAAATGTGTGACAACAAAAGTTAATAAGTTTAAAACATTATATATCTATTTTCAGCTAATTATAGTAACTTAAATATTGAAATTTGCTAAGATTCATCATTGACAAGTATTACCTATGTAATTAGACTGATAATAAAAATAATATTGATGTACTAAAATATGGTTCTTGTCTTTGTTCAATATCGATATGATCATCTTAAAAAACTTTGGAAATTGCCATCATCATGCGTAATTGATTTTCACTCAATTTACGAGGTACGTTACTAATGGTGTAATTCTCAATATCCTTAGAAAAATTTTCGTACACGAATTTCACACAAAATAGTTGTAAAATTTTCGAGGATGAAAATATTTTGTGTGGATTTTGACAGATAAACTGATATGGAATTTTTCGATGGGTTTTCACAATACCACCATAAGTTAAATCTCAAATTTATAGGATAATGTGATGTAAATTAGAAAATAATTGTAATTGTAAGTTATTTGACGAAAAAACTGGTATGTAAGGGGTTCACAAGTGCAAGGGTTACCGATTTTATTACTGTGTCTGTTATTATTTATTTTGTAATTTCACAATAACGTAAAAAATGAATAAATATGGTATTCAAATTATACACAACACCTACAGATAACCTTAAAGGTTTATTTAACTAATTAAATGTGTGTTTCAATTTAACATGGTATTGAATAATAAAATATTATAGAAAATTATTTCATTTATTCATTTATATACATTTATATTTGTCTCTAGCGATTATAAGGATTTATATAGCAAATTTATATTTTATAATATATAATATCCTTCCGTATTATAAACATTACATTATGTAGTATATTAAATATTAAATTAACATAATAATTCAATCATTCATATTTTATTATTTAATGTAGTGACATTTAAACTAATAACTTACATTGTAATTTGATGTAATTGACGGAATAAATTACATTTTTAGAACATAATTTCATTAGCGTATCCTATTTACACACTATATAAATAAAATGGTGTTATATTGTTACAAAAATATAACGAAACACTCCCTGTTTTAGATATTCCCTCAACATAATAATATTGTGGTATGACGCAGCGCGACTAAGTGTGAACTCAAACACAACGACAGTTGACCTTTCACCAGGACAAGAAAAACAGTCGAAATATATTCTTTTCTCCTGCAGTTAAATATCTGAGAATAAGATTGTACGTAATTGAAATGCTGCTAGCGTTATTTGGGGATTTAAAGGTTATGGGATATCAAACAAAAGAATAAAATACTTCTCGGGAAGTCAAACCACGCTTTTAGCACTTGACTCATTTTAATTTAGGTCAATAGATAATAGAATATGGTGGATTCTTTACTGGCCTAATTATTGGAATGAAAGTAATGGTTGCTCAGGATTTCGATATATTTGAGCTGTTGAATATTTGCTTAAATAAAGCACATGTATGAAAAATGAATTTATCAGAAAGACGTTTTATTACAATGTTTCAAAAGTGCATAAGAATCCCAGTTGTTTGATTATTGATGAATATAATAATGATTATTGCTTCGTTAATTTGTGGTTGGCTAAATATTCTGGTTAACTGAATTTAGTCCTTAGAATAAAGTTAATCTTCAAAAATGTCACAGTGCAGGTAGTAGAAAAAATCAATATTGAATGGTTTATTTCAGACAATTTACTAGCTATTTTAATTTGAAATTAAAATGTTTATTGTTGGTATCCGCGAAGATTATTCTGTTTATTATGTTAGCAAGTGTTCAACAAGTCAATTATTAATAATCTGACGATCAGATAGGTAATATAGATACGATAGTGTCAATAATATTGATATCATTATGATCACCTGATGTTTGCTTGATTTTGAATTTCAATAATCAATTCAGTAATATCTAATTTGGTTTTGGAACATGTTATTGATGCATTTAAATTGACTGCTGAATATATTGTCGTGTTTGTAATGTTATTCACAGTCATTTGAGGCACAGGGAGTCATTTTGTGATAATTCAAATGCCTGGTTTTAATGGAATGCTGCTTAAGATGAATTTTGATTCCTTTGTTTATTTTATCATAAATTTTCGAAAATGCGAATTATGTTGTAGAAGAGAAATTCATCATAAATAATATCTTAATTTGAAAATTTTACAAATATCATTACTGCCTTCTATTATAATTTTGAAATATAAGCATGAATTATAACAGTTTGGAGTTCTTACGCTGAACTGTGCCAGTCTGACAATTATTTTTTTTTAAGAATGCCAGTTGAATATAGAACCCACAATCTTATTCTCAGATGTTTAACTCTGGGAGAAAATAGTATATTAGTATCGAGATGCTTGAATGTAAAACAGTACTTCTGATCTTCATTTTCTACTGGAACAAATTAGAAATGAATGATTTTAATGAAAATTTAATTTTCTTTGATTATCACAATTTTAGCACTTATTCTTACAAATTGTTTATTACGAGTAATTTATGCTGTTTTTAGTTTCTATTCTTCAACTAATAATGAGTTTTTAACTCAAATGCCAATTAATTTTTTAATCCCAAACTATGGATGGAATTAAAATTAAATTCATTTAAATGTGAAAAATTGAAAATTGCATAAAATCAACATAAAGTACTCTCAACCTAAATAATATATTATAGTAAAACGTAAAAATACTTAATAATACTTCAAAAAACATTTATCAAAACTTTTTAGAAATATAAATAAATGCATAAAAATGGATTCACATCAAAATTGTTTAAAAAAGACATGTAATAAAAAGCTGTTCAAAATATGTACAAAAATAGATAAGTAAGACGAATTGGAATATTATAAAATACGTCAAATTCATTTACAATGAATAAAAGTACAGATAGTGTCTCATTTCACAGATTATTTTAGATAGTAAAGTCACGAAAACTTAGTGAATTGGAAATCCTTATTATGATGGAGTAATACCTTGCTCTCGATAACTGCAACCATAACATTTGTCAGAATTTTATAACTTTCTAATAGTTTTATCTATGAATATTAAGTTAAAAATAGATAAGTATTTAAAAAGAACATTAACGACCATGTAAAGTCATTGCTAATGTGTCTTTTCAATTTCTATAGCTTAATCGTAGTAGTGAAAAGATAGGTCTTAATTACCTAATATTCCTATAGACTTCAGTCTCCAACCATCTATGACATATTTATCCAACGAGTGTACATATGAATCTATCAATTAAATAGTTATAACTCATTCCAAAAACTATACCGCTTAAAATTCATATGTTTAATCTCTGACACCAATTCTATATTTCTAATCGTCGGCTAGATATTAAAAGAAAATCCATAACTATCAGTACTTAAATTTATGATTACACCAGGAATAAATATTTTTATGATGGTATTACCTATTAATATTAATTTAAAAATGGATAGGTATTTTGAAAGAACAATGGTGATCCTGTAAAACCGCACAACAACTTAATCGTAGTAGTAAAGGGATAGGTCTTGTTTATTTATTGTTTCCATTGAAAAAAAAACTGCTATTTTAAGAAAGCTTGAGTACTTGTATCAGGAGTACATATATTTTTGACCTTGGAGAGTACATATGTTTTTTTTATCAAAAATCGCCACTTGTATTAGGAATTCATAATCAATCCATTAAAAGAAAATACAAACACATTTTCACGACAAAATAAAATATGTCAAAATTATCAAATATGTAATAGGAGAGCCGAATATTGAAATTATTTGTTCGGTCAATATTTTACATAAACAAGAATATTCATTGATTAAATTTTGTTTGTAATTTACAGCTATTCTTGTGCGGCCCGGTCAACGAAAAAAATTTATTAAAATTTAAAGTTGCTGATATGAAATTATAATAATTTTCTAATTTTACTTTATATGATATTCACAAATAATAGGTTAATCATAGTGCATTCAGAAATCGTCTATTATTACATTAGAAATCCATAATCTATCTTCAGAAATCGACATACATAAACCAGTTTTTAGTTGTCTAGTATTCCCACAGTCAATGCGTCTACATTCCTAATCGAAATGATATATTTTTCTTCTGAGTCTATACTTGTATATGTTACTATGCGTTATGTTTGCCTAATAAAGATCTTTAAATTATAAAATAAAGGATATTTGATTTTGGAAAGTTTGTGTAAAGAATATATACTCGTAATTTTATGGCTGTATACTATCTGGTTTTGTTTTTTGAGTGTTCTTGTCTGAAAATGGGAACTAGATATGTTGCCAGAAGTTGAAATGTTTATTCCATTCTTTTATCCATGAATATTCCATACATAGATTCAATATAAAGACGATAATATTTATTATTAATATTCAATCATTTTGTTGTGTATTTTTAATTATATGCCTACAAAATTTTTAATTGCATAATTAAAAGCGAATAATTTGTAATTAAAATGGTGGACAAAAAAACAGTGGATAAAATAACAAATAAATTCATCCTCTCTCTGATAATGTGATGAAAAATTGGGGAAAAAGTGAAAACATAATTGTCTAGAATGTAATTAATTGCCGCCTTTTACATAGAAAACATTAATAAATTTGAAACTGAGCGGTAATATCAAATTTTACGCTTTCCTGTAATTACATATAATTTTATAGCCTACAAAATATAAATTTTTTCTGTATTTCCTTTTCTTTTGTCACAGTTTTTATTATTATTTTATTGTCGTAGTTTAAAAAGGAAATCGATATTAAACTATTACTCGTATAGTATTTATTTTTCATATATATATATATATATATAGAATATATAAGAACTGAAATGTTAAAGAGGATATCTTATCCTTTTACAATGTTGGAAAAATAGAAAAATATAGGCTCGCAAATTTAAATGTACTTTACATTAAACCAATGTCAATCTTTATCACATTGGTTTATTTTTTTTACACATTCTATGTGACCTTGTTCGAAACAATTTCCGCCCTCCCCCCCATCCCACCTTGAATGATTCTAAGCAATTTGGTATTAATCTCATAAACTGAAATAAATTTACTACATGCGTTCTTTTTATTAATATACATTTTTCAATCACTGCCAGTTAATAGACTGTTCAAACCAGAAACATCACACATCATGTATATGTTTTTATCATTTAAACAACTAATTTCGTCTTTAGTTCTTCCATCGGGACTCTCCCAAGTCCAATTTTCTGTAAATATAGCTTTCTTAACATAAAAATAATAAATGCTATATACATTTTGGTGAATCAATAAATTATTAAAATTAGTCAATAACAAAATCTTTTACTGCCATTTATTCAAATTCTATGATTTAGCTCAATTTTAAATTAAGTTCTATCAAATATCATAACTGGTGTCTTTTTTTAGAGGCAGCGATCTTTAAATTGAAATAAAATACAGAAAAATGTGTTTAATATTTTTTAAATTGGCTTTATTTAACAGATAATGGCATTATTCAACAGATAATGTTATTAATATTTGAATATGATTTGGGGCCGTCGCGGCTGGCATACATGGTGTAAGCTTACCGGTTTATCGGCGTAGACATGCGATTTTACATATTCTCAGAGAGAATAATCTAATGGTATTAAATTGCACGAACGGCGAACGAGGTGGATAGTTGATCATTTTGTGAAATTAATTGTTCGTCAAATGTTTCTTTCAGCCAATTCGTTTTTAAATTCTATTATTTTCTTTTGAACGATTTTAGTTATAAAAAAAATTAGTTAATTAATTGAAGAACAATTTTATTTATTCTGCTGATAAATAGCTGTAGTCCTGATAGCAGAGACGAATAGAGTGCGTTTGACTACTAATATGGACGAATAGAGTGCGTTTGATTATTAGTAGTTAATAAACCATTAATATTTATGTTAAAAACATGGTGCTAATGTCGTTTTTGACGAATCGTTGAGATAATATTTCAACAGCAAACTATAGATGGCATGTGTATTTATTCCCCAATTTAAATATTCACAAGTATAACTGAATACTTATGATTGATTTCATTTTTTTAGTTAGTAAATTTCAATGAAAGTTATTTGAATTTACATTTGATGGTACATTCATATTAGAAACAGTAAATTCTCATCATAATGCCACCTAATGCGATTTTGAGACGAAAAGGTTAAAATGATGGTAGCTATGTAATTTTTGAAAAAGTTGCTCTAGTCAAGCCTTAGATGTATACTAAATCATTTATAAATTATATACATTTTAGCGAAATACATTCAAATTACAGAGATATATTACAGGATTGTTTCTTCATCACAAACAAGATATAACAACCTAAATTTATAGTCAGTATCACAAACACCATAAAATTGACAAATAATTTGAATCCGATGGGAGGTAATAAATGTAGGTTGTACAGTAAAATTTATTGTTAATTTATAAAAAATGTAAAACCTTTTTCAAATGATTGGTGTGTTTGAGCATTTGCTGGCTTTAAAAGGTTCTGAATGAAAGGAAAAAGGGAAAATATTGGTCCGTATATACTTTTATACATATTATACACATATGCAAATATGCACATACACAAATTTATACATAAATTCAGTTGCAAGCACATACATATACAAGGTCATAAGTTCCGTGACATGGATCTGCTTAGAGTCCTCATCGCTGTTAATTAGAACCATGTCATATATCCTTAATAAATTAATTTTATTGTTAATAATTTTTCAAATAGTTTTTTATAGTGTTGTCAATAATGATATATAGATATATAAATATAGTGATTTGAGAAGGATATTTATCAGGCTTAAGTATTGGACTGATCAATATCGGCTTTTATAAAATATTTAATTAAATAATCCACATAAGATAAAAATGAATTTACATGAACGACGCCTTATGTCTTTATTTCAATGGGGGCATCGTAACCTATAGTCCTTTTATTATTGATGAATATAATTATGATCTTTAGTTCGCATGGTTTTTTGAATGTCATTAAATGGTAGTATTTAAAATATTCCACGATAAAGCTTTCGAATGAAATTTAGTTTTAATGTCTAATGATATTCACAATTATTTGGAGCAAAGGAGTCATTTTATTGTTAATTAATGTTGAGATAGGCTATCACCTTGTTTTCGATTTTTTTGAATCCACACTGAAGAATTTTCTGTGCTTTATCGATGTTGTCATTAGTCATGCATCGAGAAAGAAATTTGATCGATCTCGTTATTAAATCGATGCAAATTTATTCAACCAAAGTCCGATATCTTTTGAGCAATGGTAGGAATGATTCTACTTCATATTTCAAGCATATCGTCGGATTGAGTCAGCCTGTTTCGTCATTATGGAAGCATATACTTCAATGTCTAGCGTATAGTTTATAGTTTTGTCAGGATTATACAACCTGTAGCCCTTAGCAGTGCATTAATTCAAACAAGTTAATATCTTTTGTTGTTACTTGTTGCATAACATTTATTTTACAAATTATTAGGTGATATCCCGTCTTAGGTAGCATTGTACTTCTATTAATCATAAGTACATTAATGATTGTGTGATATTCATAAATAAAATAAATTATGTTTAAAAAGCTTTAAATAAATGGTTCATATTTTACATTTAAATTATATAAAAGTGAAAAAAGCTTAGCTTGTCTAACCACCCCCATGTAATAAAAAATAATAATTGGTGTTATTTTTGAAAATTGCATTAATATTTTTGGATTTATTGCATGTGCAATTAGTGCAATTTTTTAAGAAAAAAAAAAACTTAAGTGTAAGTAAATCACACTCAATAATTGTGATGTGTACTCAATTTATTACTTCAGTGTACATTTTATCTAAAAATAATAACTATTTTTGTGCATTTTTTTAATTACTACCGTACTGTTGTTTTTTTTTAAATTTTCATTTAGTTTATTAAAAATAATAGTTTAGTCTTGTATTTTTTTTTTAGTGATTTTGATCACTTTACCTCATTACAGCCGAAACAGCATGATACATTTGATTCGATTTGCTTGTATGATTAAAATTTGAAAAAGAAAAATTATATAAAATTATGTTAATTTGAAATGATTGCAATTTAAATTAATAAAAAGAAAATTATAATTGAGGTCGCATTATGAAAAAAGTGAATGACAATTTATGTTAATCCTGATAAATTATCTCAATAGACCCCGGATGTCAAAATAGTAAGAATGATGCAGAGTACTGTCATCAACGTGAAGTGTGCTCGCAGTTAGTGATAAGAGATCATTAATGAAAATTAAAAATAGCGCATGAGACAACACGGAACACTGGGGAACATCCGCATCATGTTGGAAACCCCATCAGAAGTGATGCCATCGAGAACAACTCAAATCGAGCGACACTTCAGAAATTTTTAAATACACATCCCCAAATCAGGATAAATACTATAATAGATCAGTTTCGATAATAGAGCTTCATGCCAAACTCTGTTAAAAGCCTTGGATATGTCGAGTGCAAGCACCCGAATCTCAATAAATATGTGCAAACTTCTACTCTCCAAATTTCAGATAGGTCAAAATATCACCCGTTGATCTTCTGGGTCAAAAACCGTATTGTCGATCATGAATAATTTTATTGGATTCCATGTAAGATATGATCTTAAAGTTAATAATTTTTTTTAAGACCTTGAATTAGATCGAAGTAATGGCTATAGGTCTGTAATTGGAAGGATCTGATTTTAAATCCTAGTTAGGAATAGGCTACATGTATTTCATCTTCCATGCGGATGGAAAATGACCAGATTGTTGGGAAGCCATATATATGTAGTGTAGTGGTGGACACACATTTCCGCGGAACTATAGCCGGAATACCATCAAGACCAGGTACCTTGTTAGTTTGTAAATTTTTTAGAATTCTGTGAATAATCCTCAAACGAATTTGAATGACTTTCATATTTGAAGCAACGCTAGGAATCAATGGAGGAACCTTATTGAAATCGTCCAGCTTGGAATTACATACATATAACATAGCAGACAGTACATTAGATTATTATTTAGAAATTTTAATAGTATTGCTATTGGAAACCACTAGCATAGAATTGAAGAACTTTATGAAATTGCTACTTACAAAAAAATCAAAAACTCTTGCCATCCAGAATTCTGTGTTTTAATCGCTTGGGTTGATGGAATTGGTTATAAAATTATGTACCCATCCATATGCCCTTACAAATTTAGAATAACAAACATTGGTTTACGCCCGATTGTAAGATAGATATGGATTGGAAGACCAGAGATTTTAATCAGTGTAATTATGATCTAGCAATCATATCGACCTACATTCTTGCACGTAATCAATGCAATAGTGATTAATACTTTTATAATCAGAAACTTAAGAGTCACATTTCATCCGTGCAGGGTGGTAATAAATGACTATTGTCGTCTGGTGTTGTAAGCATTTTGCACAATCTTACCATTGCTAT
>JANSTX010052582.1:0-11534 GCA_027564355.1 Penthetria funebris | reverse complement strand
CAACAACAACAACAACAACAACAACAACAACAACAACAACAACAACAACAACAACAACAACAACTGCAACAACAACAACAATTACAACGACAACAACAACAAATACAAATACAGCAGCAACAGCAAGCGCAACCGCAACAACAGATAATTTCGCAACAAGTTATCCAAACTATTCCATTTGTTCAACAACAACCGCATCAAGTTTTGCAACAACAGCAACAAGTTCAATTAGTTCAACAAGTACAAAGTGTTCAAAAAACAATAACACAATCGGACTCATCGGCCACAAGAGTGCGACAACATCAAATCATAGTTCAACAAGATGTACAAAATCAACCTCAAATGATTATTAATCAACATCAAGAACACCAACAACAACAACAACAACAACAGCTGCAGCAGCAGCAACAACTACAACTACAACAACAACAACAACAACTATTACAACAATCGCAGCCACAACAAGAACAAATTGTTATTAGTAACGCAAATTTAGCACAGCAAATAGCACAGGGAAAGTTACAAGTAGCGCATATTAATGGACAGCAGGTTATAATTAGAAATTTAGGTAATAACCAAGTACAAATTGTTGCTCACATTAAAATGCAAAATGATGGACAATCACACATAGTAGCTAATCAATCTTATACGAATGATCAATTACCAGACTCAACGACAGAGGTTCCAGCTGAAGTTCAACCTCAATTTACGCCAACAAAAAGTGTTCAAGAATTGCAGGCTACATTGCCTGATCAACAAAACTTACATGTGTCACACCAAGGTGTTTCTCCCAGTATTGAACAGTCATTGCTTCAAGGACAACCACCTGGCACAGTAATAAAATGTGTCACAGCACAAGTAATACAAACACAACAAGGACCACGAATAGTTCTTCAGGGACTAGCTGGTAACGACTTTACACCAAGTCAATTAGCACTTGTACAGCAACAAGTTAAACAACAGCTACTAAAAGGTAATTTTGTTTATCTGTTATAATGTAAAGTAGAAAAAAGGACAGGATCTGAAGATTCATTATCCCGAACTTGTAAACATTGAACATCAATTAACAACTGTCATTATTCGTGATCTATGAACGGTTTCCTCGCTGCATTTCAACTTAGTGTTACCTTCTTTATTTACGTTACGTCATTATTTTGATCTATGTACTGTTCAGTAGTATATACAGAAATTACCAAAACCAAATTAAGTAAACAAATTCTTTGTCCCGGTTACTTCAATGTATTATGTTTTCTATTGAAACTTGTCACTGAACTTAACATACTCGTATGTATATGGATATTTAATTGACTAAATTAAAAGTTGTGTGGTATCATCGGTGTAATATCCAATAAAAATAACCAAGTGCATTTTTAAACGTTTTATTTATTAAAGTAGAATTATCGACCAAATCGTTATACATACAATATACCAATGAAATATAAAATATTAGGAAACAATTAGCCTATTAATATACTCACACTATTAATTAGAACATTAGAATAACAGAATATTATACTCTGCAGAGTAGTACTACCATTTAATTCTTAACAAGCAGCTTATGATTTGTTATTTTGATCAACCTTAAAATTATAATGGAATTCCTTTGTATTTAATAAAATCAATCCCATACAGGAAATCGTTGCTAATGATTCATTCGATTTACATTGAATACTGTGTGAAATTGAGTGTGACTGATGCAATACTTAAAACTATTTCAAAAATCAATGTGGTCTAGTTTGATCGATATTTGATTGTAATCCCAAATTTGTTAATTTGAAATATCGTTATATTGTATTTAATTATCGAAGTTTTATCGTAATATTTTAATAAACAATTACTATTATTAATTTAACTATTTTTATTGCAGCTCAAGAAATTAGTGGTAAGCAGGGATTTCTTGGTCCTACTAAAATTTATTTAGCTGTTCAACCTGCCCAACCACAGCAAACACAAACGCAACCACCACCTTTGACTCCAGTGCAATTAAAATCAGATATGGGTAATTCGCAACCACAACAACAAGTGAGTATTTATTAAATTATAATGTCTTATAGTTTTTGTATCCACATCTATTTTAATTTTTTTGTTTTTGTACTAAATTTGTTTTGTTGATAATTATGTACCATCATCTTAAATACTTTTGTTATATAAATCGTGAATATCATTCTTACAGTAAACTCAAATAATTCATGAATACAAAATAATGTTTTTATATTTAATTTTCCTAAGTTTAATTTTGGTATTTGCTTCAAAAGATATGAATTATAGTTAAATATATAATGTTTTAATTTTTTGACGTATTATCGAATAAAATTAGTGTTAAGAGTATATTCTTTTAAATTTTAATAAACCTTTTTTAAATTGATTAATATGCATACGATTATTTTTAATACACTAACAAGAATAAATAACTACATTAGTAAATCTAATGTTATAAATTCTTTCAAAGATTTGAAAGTCTTTTAGTAAATATTGAAACTGTAGTTGCTCCGCACTTAGTACTTGTGTAGATAAACATAAATATTCAGTTATTTTAAATTGAAGTCACCAAAATCGTTTTATTATTATGTTGAATTCTAGTAAACTGAACTCAGTAGCTAAATAAGTTAAATAAATTCAAAACACACCGAATGAAATTCAATTTAAGTTAATAAGAATTCATCATACTTAGTTGCTCACCACGTGGGTATTGTAAATGACTGGGTAAATACCAACAATACGTGGTAAAGATGTAATGATGTTGGTTGGCCCCTACAGCATTTGATAGAATCTATTAGTTTTTATCTATTTCATATGATTGACAGGGAAATTGTTGTTTAAATAGAGATAAACTTGACAAATTTTCAAACATTAACTGTTACATAATCATATATACATACAAACTCGTACGTAATTTACATTGAAAAAATGGTCGACATTTTTTAAGATACTTTTATTACCTAATAATATATAACTTCAAAAGAAATTTCGCATTTGGAACCATATTCAAATTAAAAATCGTACAGGCACAAGTGCTTGTTTAATTTGTATATGGTCTATCAGTTAGTTTTCGTTGTACTACATTTATCGTCACTATATCTTCAAATAAAACTATACCGAATATTTCCATTACTATGTATCTTTAATTCTTGTCTATAGACAAACATCTACATAAAATGAATTGAGCATTTTGCTTGTTTGTATTTTAACTGTAGTTACATTGTAAACTATTAAGAATAATTTTTTTTAATAAAATATTGCAAATATTATTTAAATTTATATAGGAGTAGCATCACATTAAATTATTATTTATAAATTAATTATTATAATTAATTACACTACTCGACTCGACAAAAAGATGCTATTCCATGTCTTTAAACGAAATTGTAATAAATGATCTGTATGATGGTGAACCGACTAACATTTTCAGATAGTTCACTTTATATTTAACTGCACACGGTATAATCAGAACTAGGATCACAATAAATGACAATTGTATTACGTGTGATCGTGATAAAAAATATAGGTATTAGTGTCGACTTGGTGAATAATCTGCTCACTGATAAAGAAGGTGACTGGATTTACAGTCCCTATCAAACAATATTCAATATTCATCATATATTAGAAACTAATTTAACTTTTTGGTTCACATTTAATATTAAATGTGTATAGAAAACTGTAAATATAATATCGTTAAGTCGTTTGAACGTAATGCTTAAGATGATTATACCGATGTGGCTAATAGAATTTAGAACTGGTATATGCGAAATGACACTTGTGATATACATCAAATATATACTTACCGTACACAATCTATTAACAATATACTATCGTTTTAGGAGCGATATTCTATTTTAATATCTAAATAATTTAGTAAATACCAAATAAACAACACGATAACATTTCATTTTAACATATAACTGATAAAGAATATAACTTATACACAAGACGTAATTTTTTTCTGATTTAATAATTTTTACTATCTTTAATTTTAATTGAAGCTCTTATATTCATGAACATCCGTAATATTTATTCAAGTTTGTGCTTATATTCTTGATTGATTTTAATATATTTTGAAGTAAAGGTGTCGTGCAAAGTTGTTAGTACTAGCATGTTGCATGTGCCAGTATTACTTCTTGATTACTGCAATTACTCACTTAGTAATTTCATCTTCATTTATTGATGCTGCCTTATTCTGAAAATTTGTGAGTCATGTTTACATTTGCAAAATATAACACAAATGAAATTTTCTGTATAACAGTTACAAGAATAGTGTTCTATTTCAAATCGATTTTTTTATTAATAATAATTTTACAATAAGAGTGATGTATGGGAAGTATGTTCAACTTATACGGTAGTAGCAATCTATTGAAGAGTTACTTCCAACGCAACGATAATTTGTGTACGTGACTGCGATATACTTATCTTTAGCCTTATATGTGTTTAAATTTTAAACCAACCGTTACATATTTTCGTGTATCCATAATTGTAATTAATAATTTTAATAATTTTTTTAATGTTTTATGTTTTATTTTATTTTTTTCCCAAAAACGTCTGTTAAACATGTAACGAAAACATGATGACGTTAAGTTATTTAAGTCTTAAATGCATTACGAGTAATTGACAATCAGTGCTATTTCTATTTAAAATATATTAAACTATTGAAATTAGTGTATTTTCATTTGAATATATATGTCAATCATATTATAAGTTTTGTGTAGTGTAAAATTAATTATTATAACTTAAATTAGTAATGGAAATGTTATGCTTTAATTATTTTTGTTTAGTCTTTAATGTTTAAACACAAATTGTGATTGTATAAGTGCGGTAAAGTTCAAATGTTCTTGTTGACATGACTTGATAATTGCAAAAATATTAGCACCTGTCTGTGCCTGTGCTAATATGATTTTTTGTGGTCAGTAAGAAACATAAACTGTACAAGAATTATATCGTCTATCGTTTCATGTGGCCATAAAAGGCAATTTATATATAATAGTAATATTATCTGAACTTAAAAATTGTTACATTATGAAAAGTTTGCAGAATTTGTTGAAACATCCGGTACATAAAAGTTTATAAATTGATACGCTAATATGAGAAAACTAAATCGAAAGAAGACCGCAAATTATAAACATCACAGTCGTGAACCTATTGGTGACAATGAGAGCAACATATAACTTGGATTGGGTTTACAAAAGATTGCTTTTGGACATATTCATCTAGTTTGTATGAATCTGAAGTAATACCTAATCCTAATTCTTACTAACAAATATTGTATCAAAGCCTTGCAAATGGCTATGGATAATAAATTTAATTTGAAGCTATCTATAATAATTTCAGAAATCGTTTTTGCGGCCACTAGAGGCTGATGTAAATATTGGTATTTATAGATATTTAAATCATTATTAAAGCATTTTTTGTAATTTTTTTTTATAATAATACTTAATATTTTTAAATTTGAAATATAAGATACTGAATACGAGCGTAAAAATACGAGTACATATCCATAGAGGTATGTTTCTTTTTATAAAATTAGACAATTTTTACATATTAATTTTAATTATTGAAAAACTTCTCGGATATTTATTTTACGAAATCTTTACTCCCTACGCATGGGCGCTAACAAATAAGCACCGTTGCTTACGACCTTCCGACCAAAACTTTATTTCAGTCCCATGCACTTCACATGTTCCCTCTGATAGTAATATCTTTAATATCGATCTTCTCCACATTATTTTGTTCATATTACGTTGAAGATTTCAGTCAAGTATTTATCTTGCGATATAATAGTTCAGCCATTTTATGTGGACATGCCTGCTTTCACAGAAAATATAAATTAAATAGTCAAGAATAATAAGTAAAGAACTACGAGCTCTGCTGACGGTGGCTATTATCAGCTTTCAGTTAACTATATAGTGCAGTAAAACTACAGAATCAACTATTTTGTAACCGAATTAGTTAGAGTCAGAGGAACAAAAGTGATTCGATTCACCAGAGGATGAATGTAAATATTCCTAATTTGTTTATGGTTAAAACATGTTACCTACTGGGCAACAGTGTTCACTTACAACTGAACAAATGGAGACTGTTATTAGTGTTAGTATTTATGTTCCGAGATGCACTGGACATCTGTCAGTCATGTTGAACAAAAATTAAGGGGCGTAATATGTCTTTACGGTGGCAGTGTAAAAAGGACACCTTGATCCTTAGTATATCTTTGGTAGTTTATTGTAATTTTCTCAATAATGTTCTAAGATTGTATGTAAATGATAGACTGCTATTCAAATTGCAGGAGGGCCAATGGATTCTCAATATACAAATCTTATTTTTTTGTTTTTTTTTTTTTTGATATAACTTTTATTTAGAATCTGTCACAATTAAATAACGATAAGCAAATTTTGTGAATGAATGAATCTGAACATTTAAGGTGACTGTCCAGTGAAAATCAATCCTTTTAAATGTCACTTAATATTAATATTATAAATTATATTTATATTATGTGTGTTTATTTTGTTGTTGTTTTATTTCCTTTACTATTATTTTTTTTTCATTCGAACCTAGTTGTTAATTCTAATGGTCTGAATCTTTTTAATCTTCGTGTTACCCCATCATCCTGTTGCACTCTTACCGCGAGCGGGTTTGTATGATAATTTTTGTGAAACTCAGCGATCTCTTGTCTCACCGTATTCATTTGTAGATCTCTATGCATTATCACGTTCGGTACGTATTTTGCAAAATCTTGCAAAAATATTTAAGGTGAAGAAGCTGTGTGCATTTTACTACCATACATTTTGTCAGTAACTTAGAAACAAAACTCAGCGTTTTTGCATACCTGAGTCAGCAATTAAAGTATACACATCTCATGTTTTGGCTATTTCAACTTCTGAATGGAATAAGCGATTTGATAATTATTTCGAACGAATGCAAAAGTGAATATATTTATTAAAAAATTAAAATGAGTCTTTTTTCAAAAAGCTTTTAAGAGGGTATCATATACAAGTTGTAACATACTGTAACATTGCCAATGTCAAGATATAATTGACAGAGTGCTCGTTCTGAAATTAGTATTGAAAGCTATCAATCTTAACAAATCCTGGATGGTCAGATCCAATTACAGATTTTATACATTAAAAATATAAATATTTAAGTCTAGGTTATGTAAATCACATTCTTTTATTATAAAATTATAAGAAAAATTATGGAGAAACATGTAAATCACGCACTTAAGTGATCACAGTTCAGGATACTTAGACAGCCACATCTACATAGCTTTTCGATGAGTTATTTATTCATCAACTCATAAGCAATACATTAAAACTTATATTTTTGTTCACGGTCACACGTCATAATTGACAGAGACTATTATCCTAATGTAACTATATTCAAGGCCCACTGTAACTAAATTCCAGACGTACATATTAAATACTTGTTGTAACTTGTTACATAACTATTCTACATATCTATGCAATTATCAATAACAACCACCATATTACACGTTTTACTAATTTCTATTATTCTTAATTGCATTTTTGCCTTTTATGCTATATGCTTATATGTGATTTTGATCTAAACATCGGCATTCCTAATATCATGTTTCTTTTTCAATATGAAAACAACTCGGTGAATTACAAAAATATTTCTTTGACTACTGCCTGCAAAGTTTTTCGAATTTATTTCAGTTCGCGACCCGCAATCATTTTGACACTTGTTATTTATGTAGAAAATGTGTTGTTTATAAGATTTTTTTTTTTTCTTTTTTTTATACTGGAGTACACTTTTCTTCAAGTAGGCTATTGACCTATTGACTAGATGCTCACTTGCGTGCTTAATGTTGTTCCATTTTAACTATTTTCTTGCTGGATTTGGTAACGTCACTTGATTTTGTTTTTAGTTCAATTTTGCACCAACAATGTTATGCTGTAAAGAAAGTGGTTCACTAGGTATCACTTTGCCGTCTTTCAATTGATTCAAATTTTGTCTAATCACATACTATGAAATCAATCTGGGAAAAGTTTCTACTACATAAACATTTCACTTTGATCACCATTGATAATGAGACTGAATTCATGGTAGTCCTTGTAAAACTTATTACAGCGTTTTCCAAAAATTACAACTTTATTTTTATTAATAATATCAATGATCATAATAATTGTTGGTGTAGTTATAATGATAACATAAATATGAAAGTTATAATGTTTATGTATATATGTACAAGTAGTTCACTTGCATATATAAAAATACGCCACAAACATACAAACACATACACACAGGCAGAAGCGCAGGCACTGGACACACTCAGGCGCACACATACAAATGCACACACAGGCGCACACATACAAGTGCACACATACAGGTGCACACAGCTACATACACCGCACACACAGCCACACACACACACACACACACATAGGCACACTCACACACACACACATAGGTACACTCACACACACACATAGGTACACTCACACACACAGGCACACAGACAGTCGTCCACACACATTGACACACACACTTATGTATATATTATGTGTGTTTATTTATTTATTTATTTATATTATATTGATGATGGTACATAATGAATAAATTAATTTAGATTTAAGTATTTAAGTGATTTACCTATTAAATTGCTCTCTTTTTTTGCAAATAATATTGTATTAATGTTAAAGGACTTTTCATTATTTAATGTTCATAATTTCACGTAATTAAAGCAGATGATTAAATTAAAATATGAATATCAAAATCCAATATTGTAATTATATTTAAAAGCAATTATTATACAAAACAATTATTATATAGCAAATTGTAAAATGTATGCGCTTTTTGCAATAAATTCATTAACATTACTAAATCGTTTTTGATTCCTTCTCATGATAAGTAACAAAACTAATTAGAATTGGTTTTATTGGATATTAGTGTGGTTCCGGTATTAGAGAATATAATTGCAAAATGTAATCCTATTTGTTATTTATAATAATAAAAGGCTTTTAATTCTACTTTGGTTTATATATCAGATATTATATAATATTTCACATATTTATATTTTCAAAAAAAAAAACAGCCAATTTATTCAAACATTGGAATGTTTCAAAATTAATAGTTACTGATAAAATGTTACTAGACAACCCATTATCGATAGAGGCTAACTATGTAAAATATTCGTGTACATATGTGAAACATTATACAATTAAAATAATACATCAAAATTGGATTAATAACGATTTTACTTATTATAAAGTGATCAATACAATGAAAAGTAAATCATGTATTGTTTATGAATGCCACACAATATAAATTCTATTTTTATTATTTTGACTTTTTTTAAAAATCTTTTAAGAACATTTTTTTGGTCATTTTTATAATTGCAAAAGCGCTATGCAACAATTTGAGAATATAAATAGTTAGCAATAGCCGTGTTCAACAGTCAATATAGCGCTTTTGTTAATTTTATACAGCATTTTTATATATTGTTTATGTTACAATAATTATATAAACCATATATAAATTGGGCTAATTGCTGAGACTGTTGAACACGGTATTTGTCTTAAATTAATTACAGTATTGTTTTTTTTAATTATATTAACATTTGCCTAGGGAATAAAAGCATATACTTTTAAATCATTAAATTATGAACATGTACCAAAGAAAATGTTCTCTGAATTAATACCACAATTTAAGTTTTTTTCATTTAATCTGAGTAGAACCTGTTAAAATCTTATAAATTTTGTATTTCTCAATTATTCGTTTTGGTTCAATGGTTTATTTAATTGTGACAAAATAATAATTTTGAGCACAACACACAATGTTAATTTGTCGTATTTTATATGAATCAAATGATAATTGAGATTTTCCATCTGTAAAGTATCTTTGAGATCCCAAGATTAGTACTAATATTTGGCATGAACAAACTTTCATAGTGAAACTATGCAATGCCATCACATTTTGTTACGATTGGTAGTGAATAATTTATCGGTTTGGTGGTAACGCACATCGAGCATTCTTTAAAAGTATGAACGTGTACATCTCATATAAACGTGTACTTACACAGAAATTAGCATATGAAACATTTGCTCACAATTACTCCAAAAACTTAGTTCATATGACCACTTTTGAACGTTGTTTGAACCTGTATACACGTAAGTAATTCAAGTGAATTTTTATCCGATTCATCACTGCTGATGCAACATAGATTCATCACTACACACCAGAAACAAAACAAACATCAACAATTTATCTAATCTTAACCTTAACGCCTAAATAGTGCATAGGGCGACATTACGATGTTAATTTGGCGTTTTTAATATGAATGTCATATCAAATGTAAATCCGAATAACATAATTGCAATTTACCAACTGGGAAAAATAGGGTCAAATATAACTATTCGGTTATACAATTGAATATTTCAGTAGAATGGTGCATAAATCCTCAGATAACTACCAGTTGACAAACACGACATTAATACCATCTTTTTGTATCGATCACACGCCATTACTGATATATATCGCGATTGAGTTACAGGTGACACCGCACGTGGATGTAACAATAGGTAGGAACAATAAATGTCAACCAAAATAACTGCATATTTAGACTTCGAATGAAAATCGTAGAATAAATTGTAATTATCTGATTCTACATCTGAATTATTCAGTAAAGTGAACAATAAATACCCTGATACCTTGATTGTTACTGAGAACCGATTTTAAATTGATGACTATGTGTTTTAAAGCTTTCATCGCAGCTTGATTATGAGGAATTATGTATATTTTTCCATTCGATTGTGTTTGTCACTAAATTATTTGTGTAAATCTTCATTTAAATGATTGATGCATCGTCACCTATCTGGGTTCAATCCATAATTTTGTTAGACACATTTATATTATTCTTCTAGTGATTGGAATCACTGTCGTTTTAAATCGTATTATTTTGTGTGGTATTAAATGAAATTTGCATCAAGTCTTCTATTAATGTCCTGCATGCAACTAATTGCATTAAATATATCATTACCAATAACCCATGGTTGTAGAGTTTTGTATTTCTAATAGATCGTATAACGTAAAAAACGACATGGTTTTTGCTCCCAAACGTTCATTCTTGTCCTATCTGTGTGGCGCTAATAATACACTTCAGATCTTTTATCGTTAAGGACATCATATATTTTTATTGATATAATACAATTTAAGTAAATATTTCTTCATGTTAGATTGTATTTGTTGTTACACCGGTAAATGGAAATTATTTATTGTTATTTTTAATAGTGGACTGAGTCATTGCACGCTAGTGAATTTGTGATCTGTAGAAAAATAATTATTTATTTTACTATTACGTAATCGGATAGTTGTTTAGATAAGTTCATATCAACATATACTCGTATACGTGAATATTTTAATTATTTTGAGAAGATATACGACCACGAAATCTAAATACTTGTAACTACACTACAGATACTGTTATTTTATTCGATGTTGAATATCATCATCGATTTTTACCGCTTGTTGTGATAAGTGATCCCAAATATTTGAACTTTTCAGTAACGGGAATTGGATGACCGTTCAATATG
>JANSTX010052571.1:0-11535 GCA_027564355.1 Penthetria funebris | reverse complement strand
AATACTCACATGATGCTCATTGATGCTTAAACTTTCTGGCTCATTCCATTGATATCTGTGTAATAAATTAAAATTGATGGCATGGATATTGATAGTCAGGGAGGATTTTAAACATATATATACTTCGTATGTAGTATATGCATATAGAATTTGTGAAGAACGGGACGAATTCATTTTATAATAATTTTAGCGTAAAATTGATTTATGATGAATAATCTTACACTATATAAATATGTAATATCCAATGATATTTTTCTTTTTTTTATTTTGAAATCTTTTTTTTTATTACATTATCCCAGTTTTATGTGATTGCAATTTTCAATATAATTTATTATGAAATAATTGTAAATCATTCAGATATTATAAATTAGATTAATGTATGGTAATGTAATTAATTAGGGTTAAATAGAAAAGAGAGAAAATTAAATAGTAAATATCGATTTAATACAGGATCATTTTAAAATTTGTCAAAAGTGGTTACTCACTTCAGATAGATTTTAATAATACTCCTTTTCCCCAATTATAGTTCTTATGCATCACTCAAGAGTATCTGGAATACTTTTCTCCAATTTATCATTATGTTGACTATAAAGCATCTTGGGATCTTTACTTTGAAATAGCTATTGATTACATAATAAATGTTTTAGATTATACTTTGTTACAGTAAAGGGTTTTTGTGAATAGGAAAGATCACATTAACATTATTATCCGGTATGTGCTTTTTCGTAAATATTTAGTTCATGATGGTGATGATTTTGATAAAGACATAATTTTTGATATATTAATTATATTGAAGAAAGGCATTAAAATGAAAAGCAGTTTGATTGTTTGCAACATTTATTTACGCAATTATACTAATGTTTAATCGATTTATGTGTAAATATACAAAAATATAAGTTAATGTATTTCTTTAATAAAATTGATATGTACAGTGTTTATTACATGCAAAACGTTTGCATTTTAATATAATTTTTGACACACTTTCAATACCAAATTTCATAATTTCATACAATGGTTCTCTAATTAGTAGTACGAGTATACAAAAAAACAAAAAAAAAAAAATTACAAATTAAAATAAATAAATAAAAAAAAAAAAGAAAAACATTGTTAATCTTAAAGTTTCCACAAAGGAAATAATGTTCAAAACAAAGAATGTTTATATATTTATTATTCAGTTCAAACCATCGTTTAGACTTTAAAAGATGAATTTTTTTAGATTAAAGGATACAGTAAAAATCCTAAAAGGCCAGTTGGCAAAGCAATAAAAGCACAAACATATTGCGCAATGAGGAGATGAGACGTGACTTTTTGAACTTTATGATTTTCCACCAGGATATCCATAATATTCAAGTATATATATTCTCGTACATACCTAATAATATATATAAATTTATATATATATAGAGAAGTAAAAGGAACAAAAACCTAAAGTAAACAATGTATGCATCAAAAGTGCTTTATATTATATTTATGTATATATATATATATCGTCCTTTTTCATACTTATTAGATTTCTTTTTGCGACATTTTTTTAATGGTCAATATCAAAAAATTTCTTAGAAAATTGATAAAATATTATCTTTATATATATTGTTGACATTATGTTCTATTTATTTTCTGCAAAAATATTGTACAAATGTGTACGTATATACTTGTTGTATATCAAAAAATAATGTTTTATTATTGATTAACAAAAACAACGACATTTTTTGTTTTTTTTTTTTGTTTTATCCTTTTTAAAAGCCATTATATGTTTTCAATTTCCTATTTTCTTGATCGATAGCTTGTGTTCAATGTTTAAAATGAGAACCTAAAATAACGTAATGTTGTATGTTATTTTTATATATTTTAAACATGTCCTTATAGTAAATAACAACAGATTTCCGATTCTTTTTTCTTTCCCATGAAAGTTGATACTTTTTATAAAAATGATAGTAAAGATTAGTCATTTCTTAACTCTTTAATAACTATTATATTATATTTTTTATTGTACGAATGCAATCTTGTTTTCTTATGTAATATATATGGACACTTGTTTATAATCTGGAACTATGGCAATGATTTTTATGCAAAATTTGTTATTATGCTGTTTGTAGACACTCTTTATTAGTCCCCTATAGTAGCACAAAATTACACGTTACAACTTGATTTTTTTATGATAACACAATGGAACGTATAATTAATGTTACATAAATCTTAGTTAGTTAGTTAGTTATATATAGTAACAATTGGTAAACGA
Source organism: Penthetria funebris (assembly GCA_027564355.1). NCBI lineage: Eukaryota > Metazoa > Arthropoda > Insecta > Diptera > Pleciidae > Penthetria > Penthetria funebris. The sequence continues at coordinate 9,296 of JANSTX010052571.1, read as the reverse complement.
TTCAATTTTAATGTTATAATAATTTCAGTCAATATCTGGTATGTGATCGAAGCTTACAAGTTACAGCTGAATTGAAAATAATATACTTCTGTATTAATATAGAAATTATAACTACATAAAATACTAATAAATTCACTAATTTTTAATTATTTGATGTTCTACTTGTCTATTCTACTGAATATTCTTTAATTTAATATGAATACAGTCTCACTTTAATATTAAAAACACCAGCATAATTTTCAGTGTATACATATATTTAAATATGTTCCCTTCACTAAACAATATCTCTTATTTTAAATTTAGGTCTAAAATTCACTGAATAATGCTTCTCCAAACGATGGATCTAAATCATATGAAAATCGGAGCATTGTTTGTGTCCACTAGATTTTCATTAGAAACTATTTTATACAATGCATTATAAATTATTGCAGAATTTCCTTAAGCTATTTATTATGCTATCTTATACTAGTGAAAACATCAGAGAGAATATATTATACATAAAGAAAAGTCTATAACATTTATTCAATGAATTCAATTTTGTTTGGATGTCTATTAGAATACTGAATATGTATTATAGGCGAGAATATAAAGATCGTGATAAATTGGGTAAAATGTCATCCAGGTTTTTCAAGACCTCATTATAGTAAAAAATATAGTAAAAGTGGGTAATGGGTAAATGGAAAAATGTGGTGGCATATCTTCTTAGACTTATACGAATATATTAAAAAATGTAGTGATAATGATAAAGAATTATTAGAAATGTCAACCAGTATATGTATATGTATATACATTGATATTAGGATCGATCACATTATAATTACTTAGAAAGTTTAAATATTTTCAAATCGATAAACAGTGAAATTGTTATCTGATATGCGGATATAAATTTACATGATCAATAGGAATGCATAAATTGAGAACAAGATTTAAAACATGCACGGAAACTGTTCTTATAGTATATACAATGTTTGACAATCTTATCATCCTTCTTCTTTAATTATTGAATTTACGGTGCTTAAAAGAGAGTATCTATTGTGTTTGTTGACTATAACGATGGAAAAAGCCGCAGATACCAATAGACCTTTGAAATGCTCTACTGAATTAATCATAAGTGTAATCGTATATCTTAGTGCATTTTCTTTACATAAAACACAATTTAAATTTTTATTTTGATTGTTATTTAACAAGAGTATTTATTTATACCTAACCTGACAACAACACACCATGATTGACATATACCATGATCGTGTGTCTATGGTATTATCACAGTGAGGCAGCTATCATCTACAATTGCACTGATTAAAAATTATCGAAATAGTAGATAATTACAAAAATCATTTTACACATAGCTAACATATTTATTTACAATGAAATAATTTTAATATTATTACTCTTTGATAAATGAGTTTTAATTAGATATTTTTCATTACTTAAAATTTTATTTCTACAATAATTTTTGTTCAGCTCAATGAAATTCATAAATAATTTGTTTGAAGGCGTTTACCGTTTAGTAATTTTGGCGCAATGAACTGCTCTATAATTAATGAAGACTAGAAAAAAAAAATAGAAAAATATAGACAAGATCAGAATATTTTAAAAAAGGTTCCATGCATATTTTGAAAACCAGAATGAAATTTATGAAAAAAAAAAAAACAACTTAAATCTTGTATAAATATTATCGTATATTTTGAACGTTTTTTCTTTTATTCTTCGAACATAAAATGTATAGATTTATTATTATTTCAGTCCCGTGAGTAACATTATAATATACTTGTCTAATTTTATATATACATTGTTATTTACAGTCACAGAATAGTTTTGATGGACATTAGGTTGGAATTTAAAATTTTATAATTACATAAATAATGTAAATAAATTCTTAGAAATACTAAATAAGTTTTAAGGTGACAAATGAAGAGTGGCTAACTGCAATCATTAAGGTTACTCAACCCATCTTTTACGCAGTGCCACTGCTAACTTGGTCACAGTAATATGTAAGTTATGACATATGATCGAGGCTATAAAGATGGTGTTAATATTGTGTTTGTCAACTCATTTTTTTTTTTATAAATTCAATAGAATTTAGAAGTATTTTTTTTTATAAATTCAATTGAATTTAGAAGTTATTTTTAAAATTATAAATTTTTCGGTTCCATTTCAATAGTTCCAGAAAAAAAAAAAAAACCATTATCATAGTTCGGTGTTCTACAAAGTATATCGAATTTCTAGATTTAAGTGACTTCTTATTTTTCTTGTATAAGGTTCAATATTTATAAATCCTGCTATATTTTAATGATTCGCAGATAATAATACTTTTAAATCATATTATGATTTTCGTCTTTATTTGCAATTTTCATAATAAATAAATTTGCCGAAAGAACGTACGCGTGACAAAATCATTCTTACATTCAATATAATAATACATTTTAATTGTATTATGTCAGTACTTTTATTGTTCCATTTAAAGGGTCTTAAATATTACATTCTATGGGAAAATTACTTCAATTGCACTCATATGGTGACTTAAATGGAGAAATTGAAAAGTTAATTAGTTTCTCCATCATATTTATAATCATTATATAATGATTGGGATGGTTATATTTGTCTATTATTCGATAAACTTATTAGTTTGAATATCATTCCATTTAATATCTGGTATTACCAAAAGAACAGAAATATATTGTCTTTGTTGTGCAATAAATTCGCACAACGTTAAGTCAAAGAAGATAATTTCTTTGTCAGATGCGATATGTGACAATATTATTATTTGAACAATATTAAACCTACTCTCGGAACATGTAAAAGAACAAGACACGGAAAAACATAATAGTGAATTGAATTTTCAATTTACCAATAAATGATACTGAAAAAGTAAAATATCAACATTTTATTCGTTTACCAATAATATAGTATTATTGTGAAGACAATCTTTATGGTTTCAAATAATAAATAAATACATTTTTTTTTTTTTCTGTTTTTAAATTAAACATTCTACATTTTGCAATATCGTAATATATTATATACACTGGTAATAATAGTCGTATTAAAGGTATAATATTAAATATAAATATTATATATGTATACAAGAACTAAGAATAGTCTGTAAATAAAAAAAGAAATACTTCTCAATAACATCCTACACATCATCCTCCCTCTATATTTTAAATATATATATATATATATACAATTCATTTGCTATGCATCAACAGAATAAATGTGCATTCAACCCATTTTGTATAAAAAAAAAACAATAATAACAACAAAACAATATTGCACTCAAGAGCCCACGTTATATTCATTTTTGCACAATCAGAATTTTAAATTATTACCTTAAACTAACATTAAATAAATAACTCGTACCTATGAGCATTTTAACTCTTTTAGAAGAAAATTGCTGACTATTCGCTGTTTTTTTTTTTGTATATAAATTTTTTATAATCCCATATAAAGATTCAAATTTATTGTTTATTGTTGTTTTACGGGAATGGAGAAAAACGATTTTTTTAATATTATAAATTATTTAAAAAATTAGGTTTCCTAATACAAATGTTTATATAATTTTTATTGTCCCGATTATTGCCATCATCTTATTCTGAAAGCATATAGTTCTTGGTTTCATATATATGAATCAAATTCGAAACTTATACACGTATTTTGAATAGCATCACTGTCCCATTGGTTCTCTATATTGTAAATTTACTCTTTGTTTATCAGTGTAAAAGTAGATTTTGACCAATTCTATATATGAATAGAATTTATAATCTCAACAAGTTTGAGATAAAGTCAATGTGCAGAAATTATCTAAATCATACTTGGATAAATATTTTGAATAGTTAAATGCGTAAAATACCCAATGATAATAATCATTATGTTCAATATATAACAATTACTCAGTCCATATATTTAAATGCATAATTTTGCTAATTTAATCTGAATCCAGTCAATAATTTGGTTTATTGTATTCGCCCATAGGTTAGTTGATGGTTAAATTAATCGTTATGGCAAATGAAATGACCAACTAAGTTCTGATCAAAATATTTATTAAATAGTATTTCAATAGTACATTTTTATGGTTATTAATGTAATACCACTAATTGAATGATACGTGTTTCAAAAGTGTTGTACTATAAAGTTTTTTTTTTTTTTTACTTTGCGATGAACTATATCCATTAATTTCAGTGCCCATATAATTTCATTCCACTTATTATCGGTTTATTTGTAATTAATTATATATAATTGCATTAGTCAAAATATTGACATATATGCTACAAATGCAGATACCAATCTGACGATGATTCTGTACCAAAATGTTATTACATATAGTAATAGTGCAACGATAGAGATAATATTTCAAGCGATTATAATCGAATTTACAATTTAAAATGTTGAATCCTTTCCAAAAATATGTTGCCCATAGTTGTACGGTACTATTTTATATATACATAAATAAATATATATAAATTATGTAATATGTTTCAAATGATAGTATTTATTTTCCATTGCTCGCGTATATATGCCCACTCGGTTTAGTTCATTAAAATAAAACATAAAATAAAGCCTGTGAAAATTAATGCAATTTTACACTAACAAATTATGCATTTTATGACTATCAATGTTTCAGAATTTAATGCGGATTATAACTTAATGTGTAATTTAATGAAGTGTATATTGCATATATATACACCTTGATATACATATATAATAGAGTTAAATATATAAAATATTATATAATAATATGCCATTTTTAGTTCTTTTATTACTTCAATTCAATTTATAATGTAATAAAATTAATTTTAGTTTTTGTTAATTGAGATTTCTTAATTGGTTATCTTATCATGTATACTAGTAAAATAATTGATATACATATATTTGTTGGAGTATATGGTGACGAGAATAGAGCGATTAACTAACATCGAAGATACTCGACGATATGAATTTATCGATCAAGATCATAATCATCATCATCATCTTAACCCTTCACACTAAAGGGCGCATAGTACGGCATTATGATGAATAAACATAGTTGATCCTATATATTTCAGTTGCTAAATTTCAATTTTTAGTAGTTAGTTGCGTTCAAATTTAATGTCAAATACATTTATTAGCAAAAGCAAAGTAACATTGTTGTGTCTCTATGCAACAAATTCTGATTCGCACTTACTTTACACATATAAATAAACTAAACAAATTTTCAAAACGATAATAAATTTTAAAAAATTATACATATATTCGAATGTTTATTTCCTTAAAATTAAACAAAAACTTATAATGCTTAATATTTTGAAATATCATATTAATGTACATTTGAATATAATTTAATTTTACTAATTTAAATTTTTTCTCTTATTTTAGGTACGTAATATTCAAATTGTATCTGACGTTGTCCAATAGGTAATTTTAAAACACATATGTTATAAATGATTAATTGTTTATATAAAAATTATTATATCAAATTTAATTCCTCGGAATTCCTAACAAAAAACCAATCTCGATATACATACAATTAATTTATAGCTGCGTCAGCTTAAAAGAAAGGAGTATATAAACTGTAAAGGTTCATCTATACCTCAACCTCTTAACCAAACTGTAATGAAATCCAAAAATTTACAGGTTAAACTTATTCCTAAATAATATTAATTTAATCATACCTGCGTCCATTTGTTGTCTCTACAAATTCTTTGGTTTTAAAACCTACATGTTGGACACTTTAAATTGAATTCAATTTACTGAATACAATGTTGTTTAAACGCAAATCAGCATCATTTACAGGATAATTTAATCAGAATTTATTCAGCTATTTTCAAGTAACAATGACAACTGTGTCTGTATTTCATACTCTTTTTTATCTATTCATTTCTTATAATTATAAAATTCCAAAAAATTATAGTAATAAAAAATAAGTTATCGTTTAATTAGTGTAATGGCTAAATTAAGTTAATTATAAATTATATTTCACTTTTCTTTAAAATACATAATTGTCAGCATCTATTTAATTTCATAGAAAAAAAAATTAATTAATTAGATATTTCTCTAATGATGTGAAAATTATATTAAAATCGTAATTTTTTTTTTTTTGTTTTTTGAAATCTTGTAAAATATACAGTGTGTGAGGTTGAAAAGGTTGAAAATTTAATATTTACTAGGAAATGTACCACATCATCATAAGCATATGTTTATAATGTAATAAATTAAAAATAATAGAGTACAATTTTAGGAAAAATGTAATAATGATATTTATTTTGTTAAAATTAAAAAAAAAAAAATTGTCCATGGTCTATTTTACATTAATTTATGACTATATAATTAAGTGTGTGACAGATTTTCATGTGTGAAATTTGTTTAAAGAATAAAGTTTTTAAAATGTGAGATAACTGGATCACACAGCAAGACAATGTAGGCCCTATTTTTTAAAATTAGACTAAAATGCATTATCTATGTCAGTCAGTTAAGATATAGGTCATTTATAGGGTGCATCAATCAGTATTTTAGCGCTACAAAATCTTTATTTTCTTATTTTTTTTATATAGGTTGGAAAATATAAAATCAATCATTTGTGAATAAATCTCCAGCTACATATAGGGAGCGGTTACCCTTTAATGTTTATTAATATAGTTGATCCTTAATCAACTTTAATTTTAATCCAGTGCATGACTGTTATAATAATACGAAGATAAGTTTTTCAAATTTAGGTTTAAGAGATTGATTTACAACAAATAATTTTTACAAATTTTTTCCTTAATCATAGAATCTTAGCGAATCTAAATTCTATTAGTTTATTCAGTTGATTATATAGTGCACATATTCTACTATTATTTCACAATGTTCTAATTAACATAAATATTCGAAGCACCTCAATGTTTTAATAAAATGATAAAATCATTACCAGCAATTTCCAAATCTGATTGCTTTGGCATCCATGTATGCAGATATGCTTAAATTCAAACAAAAAGAAATTTTTTTTTTAATTTAATATTAGTGACTGTCAACAAATTTTCAAAAATAATTTTCAATTGATGGCTTAAAAATCTCTTTTGTGTACTTACTTATTTCAAAAAAAAAAAAAATTAATATTTTCTTCACCTAATACCTGATGGTCTTTGTAAAAATTTTTTATTAAAATTTAAGTGAAAAAAAAATCTATAATTACTTGGAATGAAATCGCATATTTTTATTTTTCTTTATCATAACAATATAATAGTTTTTAATTCATAAAACGACAGTGCTGAAGTTTTGTATTTTTTTTTTGTCTTACTTTTAAGATGTGGCTGTTATAAAAGATTTTTTCTTTTTTATAAAAAAAAAAAATTATTAAAAAAAAATGTTATTAGTGACGATAACAACACTGGTGTGTATGGGAAGATTTTATTAACAACTCAATGTGGAACTAATGAGATTTTTAATTAGAATTTATTTCTTTTTCCTGAAATAAATCACAGTTTTTTTCCTCTGACATAGCTAGATAGAAAATAAATGTTGATTTAGAAATCATATTCTATAGATTGCCATTCTCTGAAAATTATTACTCATATATATATATATATATATATCCCATACATTATTGTGTATAATCATCATCATATTGACAGCTTTCGCATGAAACACTACCATCAACTACAATTGTATATGCTCTCTGACAAGCATCTTAACTTCGATCTCTATTCTCATCTCTGACAAGCATCTTAACTTCGATCTCTAACCTCTTATACTGTTACATTGTACATCTTGATGATGATTCATTATCATGTTGTTCTTCAATGACCGTCTCGATCCTTAAAAACCTATATATAACTGAAATTAAGATAACGATTTTCATTCGTTAGCTCTTCATTTTTTTTTTAATCTTGCAATAAAATGCCATGGAAGTCCGCACACAGCTTATTGTAAACTGAAAATTTAACAAAAAAAAAAAAAAGAAAAACCTTAATTTTGGAGGAAAACTTTAAAGGAAATTTTAGTTTCTGAATGATAATTAAAAAAGTATATAACTAACAGTTTTTTTTTTTTGTTCTTTCTTTATTCGTGATAAACTTTAAAATGAGAATTCATTGTAATTCTTAAATTAATTACATACTTAATTTAAGTTCCAAATGTTAGCTAAGAAATTTTTTTGTAGATATATACAAAGTATATAAATTTTATATAAAATCATATAAATCTTCATTTTCTTAGAAAAAAAAAATCTCTTAATAGACTGTAATTTTAACAAAATTGTGTAGTTTCACAAGTGTATAGTAAGTAATGAGCAATAAGTACATATTGATTATGTCCAAAAATTAAATATATCTTTAACAACACTTATGGGTGTAACTCCCTTATTTATCCAAACTATTTAGTTTGAGAAGTCATAGAATTTTTTTTTCATATATCTTGTATTTATATATAATTAGTGTACGTGTATTATTTTACTCTGGATATTGTCCTATAGAAAAACGTTACATACTGTTTTGACAAAATTTGTAAAAATTTTGGACACACTTTTAAAATACTGGGGTCAGATGATTACTGATCCAAAAATATAAATATTTCTTGATAAGTATAGCACTAAAAATTTTACTGTGAACAGCCTGTTAGGTACATACATAAATTGGGATATTAGATTCCACTATTTCTGTTCATCTGTATATTAATCTATAAACAGTATATTTTATCAATGGATGCATTTAGAAGCTGTTCTAATATATTGATAACCCATACAGCTTGTAAATAATTCAGGTTTAATTATTTTTCTATAAATATATATGCTCATTAGATACCTATTTTAGAATAACAAATGTCCTTTTGTGCTATTTCCATTACGTAATTTAATTAAAATGTTACACTAACATATTTTAATAACATATTTTATCTGATTAATTTTGGTATTTTTTGACTGTTGGAAGAGCTACGTCAAATATCTAACAGTTATGCACAATTCAGATAAATGCTTATGATAAAATTCTCTAATGATGATATAAATTGTTTAGTTACAATATATCTTGTAATTAACATGTTTGTAAAGTTATTAAAGGGGTTAAATGAAATCAATAATATTTTTTATAGTTTTAAATGATATATGACGAAAATGGTGACGATTACGAATTGCTTGAGTGACTATCATCAAGGTTATTCAAACCAATTTTTACTCGATCACAAGATATTTCGTATTAAATGCATCATATCAATTTTTTAATCAGATATAAATTATGGAAGTATTATTATATATTAGCGTAAATTGTCTGAATCACGTTTTAGGACTGATTCATTATATGCTCATATATATAATACTAAATATACTGACATTAGTATTCCATACAAAG
>JANSTX010052560.1:0-11537 GCA_027564355.1 Penthetria funebris | reverse complement strand
TTGTGCACGATAACTTGAGATTGCTTTGACAGATCTCCATGAAATTATGTACGCGTCATTTTCATCTCATTTGTGAGGGATTGCTCGATGGTGAGAAAAATTGAAGTACTCCATCAAGTACCTCCCAAACAAACTTTTTACTCCTTTTAGATTAAAATTGGGTTTATGATATCAAAGATTAATATAATTATGTTATATATAATTGTATTGTTCTCTTGTATTATATTCCTGTAATTTTGGGCTATGTTGCTATTCTATTTAATAAATACTTATATATTATATTGTGATCCGTTAAACAATTCCCAGGGCCTACAATAATTGGCGATACCAATTATATTTCCCTTGTTTTCAATTATAAGCACTTCTGTGTAATTTTGTTTTTTCTTTGATGTTTATTTCTTGGGGTTACATGAACGGAATCAAATACAATAGACCCTTGGAACTTCGTTCGCAGGACCTAAAAAAAGAATTAGTGAAAATTAGTTTATATTACTGCTAAATGAATTAGTGGGTTCTGAAGATAGCGATATTGAATTTGGAATTTTGACTAAGGTGTCAATAAATTAAGAGAAATCAACAATGAGACGATACCAGCCCAGTATACCAAATCAATGCCATTTAATTAGCTCAATTTCTCATTGTGCACTTTAAGTTGATTAGATGACCTGAGCATATATTCAACAAAATTGATGATATTATCATTGTGTAGTTGCATAAGAATGAGTAATCTATAAACTATTGTCTGAATTTAAATGATCGGTGTGTCCGGCGGATTTGAAGGATAGTCATAGATTATAATTACACAAATGGTAATTAAGGCTCACATGAGCCTCCTGTCAAATTTGGCCATAGGTATCCTGTTATCGTGATGAATTTAACTCAAATATAATTTATTTTGTACCCGTTTGAAAAGGAATGCATAATGAAGATGATGTATTGAATTGTAATATAATATGGGCTGAAAAGTCCGGGGCCAAACAAAGAAAACAAGGTTTTTTTTCGTAGAAAATTGGCTTTATTCATCAATATAATCTACGTCAAGAGCAACACAATCATTCCAGCGCCGCTCTAATCTTTCAATACCACTGTTGTAGAACGACATATCTTTTGCCTCAAAATAGACTCAGTTTCAGCGATAACCTCTTCATTCGAGCGAAATTTCGTTCCGGTGATTTTTTTGAGGTCTGCGAATAACCAGTAGTCGCTGGGAGTCAAATATGCAGAATACGGTGGATGCGTGAGCAACAGCAGTTCAATTCATAGAGTTTTGCAATTTGATTTACTTGTGACACGGTGCGTTGTCTTGATGAAACAAAATTTTTTTCTTGGCCACATGCTTTCGTTTTTTCACAATTCCGGCCTTTCATCGCTCCAATAACGCTATATAATATCCACTGTTGATGGTATTCCACTTCTCGATGAATATTATGCCACGCGCATCCCAAAATTCCAAGGCCATAACCTTTCCAGCTGATTGTTGTGCTTTCGCGCGTTTTGGACGAGGTTCATCATTTGCTGTCCACTCAGATGACGATTGTTTTGATTCAGAAGTGATGTAATGGATCCATGATTCATCCAATGTCACATATCGACGCAAAAATCCCGGTTTGCTACGTGTAAACATGGCCAAACACTGATCAGAATCATCAACACGTGTTGTTTTTGGTCAACAGTCACCAAACGTGGCACTCATTTTGAACAGAGCTTTCTCATGGACAAATGCTCATGCAATATAAAGTCAACCCGTTCTTTTGATATCTTTACGATGTCAGCTAAACATAACACTTTTCCAGTCATTGCTTCGCATGAACGATATTTTTTCCCATCAAGAAGCAGTGTAAAATGAAAACACTATATTGTTTTTGATTCATTATTTTGCAAAAAACAAAAGTAGCGTTACTCTTAGCAGAATAACTCACAAACTAATGAATAGACCAGAGGGGGCCAACCTGCGACTGCGACTCTTTGAAGGATTATTTGTGGCACTCAATAAATATACCCGAGTTCCCTTTTCATTTTTGTGTTATTATATTTTAAATTGACATTTTGAAACACATACGGTACAATTATAGTGTTCCGTATGTGTGTTAAAATGTCTTTTAAATTACTGACAACAAATATGAAAGACTAAATGTAACGGTCTTGCGAAAAATTTAAAATTTTGTTAAATGACTCGGACTATCAAGGAGCTTGGCCACCCCTGCAGTAGACTTTCATGAAAGTTTGACAGCTGTTTTTTTGAAGGTTAGTACTAACTGAAAATGAGGTGAAATAAACGTATAATTTCTTACCTAAACATTCATGACTATTTTTGCATGTTATAAGCCAAACTTAAATGTGAAACGGCAGGTTGATGATAAAAATTTAGTAAACCGTTCTTATCATGAAACTTTCCATTATGATTTGGGTAGTACACATTAATTGGCTATTTGATTCTATAGTTGATTGATTTTTCAAATATGGCTGTTATTCTACCATAACGCTTTTGCTCTTTATTTATTTGTCATAAATGTACATCTAGGTCTTCAGGCAGCGATTAATAAGTGAAGAACTTTGCGTTCTATATTACGTAGTCTTTTTATTTGATGTGAAGGTACGGAGAACCAAGCGGCTAGTACGTATGTTATTAAAAGCCGTATATTTGTTTATAACACAGAATTTTGATCTTTTTTCAAATTTACTAGTTTGATTTTCCGTAACTGCATCCAATTAGATATTGTTTGCAGCTGCTCTCAGTGCAGCAGATTTATTGGAATATGTTGCAAGTAGTCATCAGCATATCATATTTTAATAAGAGAATGTTCAATCGAACTTTGAACGCTGAATTACGGTACCAGTGATTGAATACATATTGAAAAAAATCATATTTCCGATACGATCTTTGAAAGTTCTGTTTGTTAGAAAGTTACAGATTATATATATATTTTAGTTCATAAATTTGGTCATATATATATTCATATGGTATCGAATGTCGCTATAGTTAATTTTCGGGTTGTCTAAATCGCAGTTATGATCATACATGCTAACCTAAGCATGACTAGTGGGTTAATCTCTTCTGACATACATTTGTAATGAGGCACGCAGAAGATTCAGACCCGATAGAAATGGAATCGGCCAGTAATTACCGAATATTGTTGCATTCTTACCAGATTTTAAAATTGGAATAATAGTGAGCATTTGCCAAGATTTTGGTAGACATACATTGTTGAAAATTTTAAATATAAAATCTAATTGGGTTTGCTTGATGATTTCTTTAAAACTTCAAGAGTTAGGTGTTAATGATATAGTCTTCACTATCCAACTGATTAAAGTATTGTTTCCATTAACTCAGTCAACAGTATCAAATAAAAAAAAAATGCTGACCCACCGCAAGCCACATGGATCACAGAAGTGAAGTGAAGTAGGTTTATTACTAAGTATCCTTGCAAAGCATATAGCCTCGTCGATTCGAAGCAAATGTAACATGGAATAATTACAGCAAGGTACAAGTGTAGTGTAAAATTTATAAAATGATTAATATTTACGGCACTATTACTTGATGCCAATAATGCTTTTTACACAAATACAAAAGTTAATTTGGATAATATACGTTGAAAGTATGTTAGGGATGCACTCAAAGTGGATAATATAAATAATAATAGAGATATTTTGCACAAAAGTGCAACAGCTATCATCTTGTGATTCATCAGCATCATCTAAAATTTTACTTATCAATTACGATGTTAATTTGTCGTTTTAAATATGCATGCGACATCAAATGTAAACTCAAAGTTTTTTGATTTCGAAAGAGAGGTAGCAGCGGGCATGGACATTATACGGCACCTGAATTGTTGAAGAACTTAAATTGTGACATTAATATTGGTTTGAGGTTATCTATAATGATATTCCAATAGTTCATGATAAAATAGATGTACTTTTATAATTAGACATTCAAAGTAAACAGGCGGATGACAAGTCCCGATCGACAATGCATTTTGTTCAAATGACCTCAACTTTCTAAAATTTATAATTAGTTCCGTTTAAAATGAACAATATTTTATTTATAATTTTTGATTAATATGGCCTCTACATTCCAGAATATATAATTAGTTTAATTTTAATTTCACTGGACACAAACCTGGGAATATTCATAGAATTATTTTTCCATTGCTTTTAATATTCCGAAATATATAGTTAGTAATAATTTCCACTTGGTCAGAACTTGTATTCTCGTCAAAATGATTATCAGTTACCACCATTTCTATCATAGTTTATGGTTGAAGTAGACTCAATTCCCACACTTATTACTAGATAACCAGTGTAAATAGATAGTGCTTGCAAACTGGTGCAAATCTATGGAATATGTAATAAGTTCCGTTCATCTTACCTTGGACACAAATATGAGAATAACTAAAGAACTGGTACCAAAGGGCATTATATTTCCAATATTATTGATTCAAATATCCTTGTTCTTTGAAAATATATAATTAGTTCCGATCCAGTTTTGCTGATCAACACTATTTGTTCTTCGTTTTTAAGTTCAAATGGTCTATATTTTCTATTTTAGCCAGTAGTCTTTCACTCACTTATTACATTTTGGGTTATGGTGTTTTCTTATCAATAGGTTTCTACTCAACTTTGATTAAACCAAATGAGTGGATATAATTAATTATTCTGACGTATAGTTTTTTGAGCATTATATGGCATGCTACAGATTTTCATTTACACTTTAAAAACTAAATTGAGCACCAACAACAAAATTTTCACTACGGTTATATCGGATGCTATACTTAATTTGGTTAAGGGCGTAAAATATTTTGCGGAAAATCTAAGGAAAATGTAAAAGATAATATAAAAAGTAGATTCTGAAAATTAATGTTTCAAATAATATTAACTATAAGGTTTACCTACATTTTGCACTTTATTTTATTTATATAATACATATTTTCGGTTAAATCATTAATTTTCTTTGAAAACTAAGTCTTATAATAATTACTTGGCGTATGGGTACGACGTACGATGTACTGTTTCTACATTATCCTTAATTTTGTGTGAAAATTTTGTTACTAAATAGCATAAACTTCCTTTGAATTTCCGGTACTATTTTTATAATTTAATTTATAAGATTATTAATCGAATATAAAAGCATTTCACATTTTCTACAATTTTATATATAAATATAAAATTATAAAGAAAGTTCCTTTTTATTAAATGCTGTTTTTCACCAAAAAACTTCTACTATAGAAAATGATCAAAGAAAAACGAACTGTTTACCTAATAAGCAACAAGATATAAAGGATGAAAGTAATTATATGTTAAAATGAAAATTTAATTTGAAACAATGCATTATAAAATATTCAAGTTGTATAACAACTGGGAAATGGCTAAACAAAATAAAAACAACCCAATCATAAATTGAATGGGAAAATTAGGTAATCAGGTCATATTGTACGTGTCACATTTTATTCGTACAATTCAATGTAAATTGAATTCTGGGAATTTAAGCAGCACTTAAACATAATAATATCAATAATAAACATTATTACCAATATGGGTAACCGCCGATGTAGCTCAGTATATATTATGTTCGGCGCTGCCGTGACAAATTGTGTTATATAAATCAATCAGGGTTGAAGTGGTTTACATCCCGCTTTTACTTGATATAGAATGGGTGTATTTTTATGATAAGTAGAGGCAGATGCAAGATGAGTGTCAAGAATCAGCACAGAACAACTTTCTCAAAAAACAAAACCCATAGTCTCTGGCGTTATGTTAACCACTGAATTGTATAGTTGGATCCGGAGTATTTGATTTATACGACAAAGGACACAACTCACCGTTAAAAAAATGGTCCGTAACAGCGCGAAGCGACCTGACCATGATCCCGGATGGTCTTTTATCGAAATAGTAAGAATGATGCAGAATGATGTCATCAACGAACACCCGTAGTTGCAAACCACCAGAAGTGAAAATACCCTACGAATTTATAAAATGTTTGAGTAGGTTGAACGTATGGTTAACTGCCAACTTCGGAAAAAGTACTTGTTATGAATACTACAACACAACCTGAGATTGTACACGATTTAAAATTGGCACCATGGAATGTTAGAACTTTGTTGCGGCAAGGTGCTTTAAGAACACTTACTGATATATTAAAAAAGGCCATACTGCAATAGATATAACAGCTATCCAAGAAACACGGTAACCCGAAAAAACTTAGTTAAAGGAAAAGGATACACATTTTATTACAGCGGCAACGATGTAGTAAAAGAAGAGAGTTTGGTACCGGTTTTATAGTTTTTGGTAATGCAAGGGATTTTATAATTGATTCTAACCCCATAGATGAACGCATTTGTACCCTACGTGTAAGAACGAAATTTTTCAATTTGACCCTCATCAATGTACATGCACCCATTGCGGAAAAAATTGATGAGGTGAAGCATGTGTTTTATGAAAAACTAATATCCACCTATAGAACTGAGCCAGGCCACGATATTAAGATTGTCTTAGGTGACTTTAATGCCAAGGTGTGTCAAGAAACAATATTTCATTCAACTATAGGTAAACACGTCTTCATGATAGAACCAATTAAAATGGGCTGCGATTGATACATACTTCTCCCATAAAGATATTCATAAAATGACATGGGAGGTCTTCAGATATATTAATTGATCGACGTCACTGTTCAAATATAATGGATGTTTGAAGTTGTCGTGGTTTAAGTATTGACTCCGATCATTATCTATTGAGTGTGGTGTTCCGAGCCAGAATTTCAGCCATTAAAAACACGAAACCTGTGAGAACAAAATAGGCGGTCGAGAGACTTGAACAGAAGAAGATAACAAAATTGTACGTGAATTCAATAGAACAACGGATTATTACTGATTTCGATGATTACCAACAGGAAACCAAATTAAATAATATGTGGGACAAACTAAAATCATGTGTTGACGGTGCCGCAACAGAGGTGATTGGAAGGGGCATTGTAGTTAGAAATGAGTGGTTTGATGATGATTGTAAGGCTCGGGATGAAAAAAATGCATCCAGGCTGTAAATACTAACGCGAGCTACAAGAATCACTATTGAAGACTATCGCTCTAAAAGGAATTTCGTAGAAATAAAAGAGAACTGTAGAGAAGAATTTACGCCGAATTTGAAAAATTCAACAGCAACAATGACAACATAAGACTGTACAGGGGGGCCAATTGTGCAAATGCACAGATGGACAGGTTATGGCACAAGAGGAAAGGTGTTTCGAGAGATGGGCCGAGTACTTTAAAAAATTATTAAATATAAACATGCGAGTAAATACTGTGAAAGATGTACAATTTCAAACGGCTCAGCCATTTATAGCTGAACCATCAATACACGAAATTAAGAATGTTATTCTAAAGCTCAAGAATAATAAATCACCTGGATCAGATAACTTACCGGCTGACATGCTGGAGATGAGTTATGGTGTCAACTGCACGACTTAATTGATAAGAATTGGAATAAAGAACAGGTGCCAGACCTACATCTGATCGATCTACATCTGATCAACTATTTAGTATTAGGCAGATATTGGAAAAATGTAGGGAGTTCAAGGTTGATACACACCATTTGTTTGTTGATTTTAAAGCGGCATATGATAGTGTCAATAGACCAAAGTTAGACAAGTGGGAATCGGTGGTAAGGCTGTAAGTGAATGAAGACAAAACAAAGTATATGGTGACAACTAATACATCAGGAACTCGAGGTCAAACAGTTAATATTGGAGTATATAATTTTGAAATTGTAAATAATTTCGCATATTTGGGAACGTTAGTAAATGTGGAAAATGATATTGAAGAATAAATTCGCCGCAAAATGGCAATTTGAAACAGGTGCTACTGCGGGCTAAGAAAACAATTTCAATCTAAAACATTACAAAGAGAACTAAAGTGTAGGCTGTATAAAACATTAATACGTCCAATATTAGCATATGGATCGGAGGCATGGTGCATGACACAGAACCAGGAACAATTACTTCAGATTTTTAGAAAATTTGAAATCTACATCCCCAAATCAGGATGAATACCATTCGATAATAATGCCAAGTTTTAGATATGTTGAGAGCATCATCAACCATGTGCAAAATTCTGTTCCAAATTTCAGACAGATAAGTCAAAATATCGCCCGTTAATCTTCTGGATCGAAAAGCGTATCGACGATCATAAATAATTTTATTCGATTCCAGGAAACATATGATATTAAAGTTAATAATATTTTCCAAGAACTTGGATAATTGGTTAAGATTGAAGTAATGGGTAGGTCTGTAATTGGAAGTGTGATTTAATGAAATGATTGAAGGCATACATCAACATCAGAAATTTCATCTTGTAAACCAAGAAATATATATTACTATATATATTTCGCACGTAAACGCACGTAGCACTGAGGACAAAAAAGCATCCGAATAAATTTAAAAATTCAGGAATATAAGAAATTGTTAAGTACTCAGAAAAGAAAATTCAGGCATCTTCCACTAACTGTATATCTAAATCGTTAGAAATGGTGCAAAAAAAACCTATCCAACAAGAGTATTGATCGTAGTAAAATGGTCAAACGAGTCAACAAGGATATTAAGTAACCGATTATCTCTATATAAAGCTAGCGATCTTTTGTAAAAATCCGAATGATAATCTGACAGACTATATATGATGGAAAAAATTCAAGAATAAATTCATATGAAGTTCGGCAACATACAGGACTACAATATCAGGCTGAAGTTAAAAATAGTCGACTAGTAGATGAAACAGTTTACTAGTCAGGCTGCTACAAACTAAACCTAACTTGAAGTGGTAGTAATGAATATAAAACTGGATGAGGTCATAGTACTCAGTTAAGTTTATATGCAAAATCTGTTAAAATTAACCAAGGCGATATTGTACGTATCATTTACAAGATACGTACAATATCGTAAAAAGAGTTCAGTGGTCAAAAGACTAAGTGTTCAATACGAGGGCATACTATCAGATAAGCTGAGAATACTAAATGAACAGATATAGAAGAAAAACTGAGCATTTTCTTGTTCTTCTCATGGACTAAAGGTCTATAGAACAGTTGGAAAAGGTATACTTTAATATCACCAAATAAATTATCCATATTACAACGATGCTGTGTTTGGCTGCAAGATATGAAAAGAAAAAAAATTGTATAATGCCCGAATGTCTAGATTTTGGTCGATAGTCGCTTTTGATACATATTAAGAATATTTTGGACAAATAAGGATTGTTTGCCAGTACGGTGGACTACTATTTATTTTTATATATTATGGAAAATGAAAACAAAATGATTTGAAGCTGATGAATATTTTATTGAATTGTTGGCATAAACCTTACAATATTCAAAAATTGGTCCTAACCTAAAACAATAATAATCTTATGACTGATGGTATTATATTACAGCGCATTAAAAAATATATGAACTAATAAAATTTGCAGACACAATATGGTTCATTGGGCACAGAGATTGCAAGAAGTGCAAGGCAGGATAAGCGCACCTTTACTGAAGACATTGTTGTTTGGGCATAAAATGCTGCAAATTCAAACAACGTGAGTGAAACTTATCGTCTGGCAATCAAAGGAACAAGACACTGCTGAACGTTCAATTCCATACAGGGACGGTTTGCTCATCAAAATTCAGCACATGGAAAAATGGACTAGTACTTACTAAATACGCTCGAACTTGTCTGAGGATACTTTAAAAGTGTATAAAAAGATATTGCCGAAAATGGGTAATTTAAGTGTGGATAAAAACTGACGTAGTACCAACAGGTTAACTATACTGTAAACAAAGTTATTGCTATGTTTCAGATCTAGTAGTTCTTCCGCGTTGACAATATCAATACATTAGGAATTATTGTCGAACTATCAATTGAAGGGCAAACACCATTGTATATGTTAATTTATCGAATTTCAGCATATTATTAAAAGTGGTATAATGTGGACAATTCTACAAAGTTATAGAATACGGTCGAAACAATTAAGGATGTCACCTTTATAGGGTTTCAAAATGTTGAGCTTGGTAACATAGAAGAATTGGTGATATTGTAGATGTGCCTGTGAACCGGGATGTATATTATTCCTATCTTAGACTATGGGTTATGATCAAGGTAAATACATTGTTTCACATCATATCAGATTACTTCTAACACGTCACCTTAAAGCTGTCGAGTTCGCTGACGACATTTGTCTGCTATCGCTTAACTTAACTTTTTCTGATATTAGTGTGATGTCTAGGAGGTGTTCACCAGAGGTCAATAATGAATAAATAGGTAAAGTTGAGGACATCGAATGCATGTGAAGTTTTTGCTAATTTTTTGTGGTACAGTGAAGTTAAGCATGTTCGGCCAATGTTTGCTATATTGAATAGAGTATGGAGGTGGTGGCAGAATTTAAAAAATCTAAAATTAACTGTTATACTATATATTATATATATATATTAATTGGTTTTACACTGAGGCGGCCAGTCGATGATAATATAAAATACCCTATTGACTAGAATCTGCAGAGATAGAAAATCATTAAAGATCATAAAAGCATATTTGGAGCGGAGGCGAAGTAAAGGTGCTGGTTATATGTTTGTACGTGGATTAAAATCGAGATAATGATGATGATCTATTCAATAATGCTTCTTTCTTAATAAAGGACTATGATTTATTTCAGACAAAAATCGCTTGACATACTATAAACATTCAGTAATGGTCATTTTGTTCTATTCTATCAAAATTTCTGGCTACACTACAACTTTCTGACTGTACCATTTGTAGCGTAAAATAGAGCCAGACATAAAATTTTATAACAATATTCTTCAATTTGGCAGTGTATTATATTTACGTATTATATTTTTGATTGGAATCTGGCGACAAAAGAGATCGATATTCATGAGTGTCCATATGTAGTATAGATGATTCTAATCATAATAATAATATTACTATAGAACCATAGTATATTAAGTACGTCAAAATAAACCAAGTATGGAATTATATATTTATTCTAGCCATAAATGACTTAATTCCAATATGTATGTAGCCAACATATACGGTTTAATAATATTTTTTTAAATCTCCTATTTTATAGTTACGACGTGTTGATTGTATTATCATTGAATTTATTTCAATTTTAGAAAATAGCAGAGTGACTACGTCAAAAGAAAAGTTATGGTCAATGTCAACGTTACTATTGTGGTCACTACACAAAATTGAGGATTCTAAAAGGCCACATTTTACGGTAACCACGTACCACAGTGGCAATAACTTCCGTAAACTCATACTCGTATATTGTAGTATATTGTATTATATGGCATACATTAAAGTTTTTTTATATTTATGTACACAGGAGCGTAACATTGTGGTATCCTTGTATTAAAAAGGACGCTATTTACTTTTTTATTTTCTTCCAGGTTATATATAAACGTAAACAAATTATTTTATTTAATGTATCCTATTATATACCCTTATAACATTATGTATTGTAACACATGAGGAAAATGAGTGTCCTTTGTATAGGGATATATATATATATATATATATATAT
>JANSTX010052549.1:0-11543 GCA_027564355.1 Penthetria funebris | reverse complement strand
TATACATATAATAGTGTATAATATAAAGTATAAACTAACATCTTATGACAAATCTATGGGAACAAGATACAAGTCAACAGGAATGTGACGATACTAACTGTAATAAAATAACAAACGAATATCATAACTTATCTTGACCTTTTTCGAATATCATAACTTATCTATACCTCACTACATGAGCAAACACCATTGTTCACAATCACTGAGCAGAAAATTTGCTCCACTCCACACCTTCCTATCTTCACCATCAATCGTATTTAGTGATGGTTATTTGCCACTTTGTTTTCAATTCAACTTATTGACCGTATATGCATTGTATTACCAATGTTTCTAATCACTGAGCAGTCAATTTGCTCCATTCCCCAGAGATTGTCTGATGTCGTAGTGATTTACATGATAATCTGACGAAACAGACAGAATACAATTGATCTAACATTGCGTGTCTGGACAATGATTTCACAAGATATGAGTTAAATGTTCAGGATTGTAGACCTGGTATCGATAGATTCAGAGTGAAGTGAAGGCACGTATACTAGAAATCGCGTGAACATTTGCTATAATTGAATGATTTTCTGCAAGGAGATATATTTGAAATTTACCAACTGAAATCATAAATATATAGTGGTGCATAAATTTTCGAGCTATCTAGTTTTTTTTTTTTTTCATCATCTATAGTCGACACACATGACATTAATACCGTCATTATTAATATATACTGTG
This sequence comes from Penthetria funebris, assembly GCA_027564355.1. Lineage (NCBI taxonomy): Eukaryota > Metazoa > Arthropoda > Insecta > Diptera > Pleciidae > Penthetria > Penthetria funebris. The sequence continues at coordinate 10,823 of JANSTX010052549.1, read as the reverse complement.
ATCGAGTAACCGGTGGCACCGCATGGAGACAAAGATGATTTGAATAAACTAGGATGATAGTCGGCCACACAATTTGAAACCGAAGATAGTTTCTAGAAACTATGTTTTATTAAAAATGCTTACGAAGTCGTAATTAATCACCTTCAATAGGTGTATATTATATAATTTGTATAGTCATTCAGATTGATATAATCCATTCATATGATGTTAGAAATGTTATTTACAGGTATTGCAATAAAGAACATATATATTTATATATTCTATTAATAATTGCATAGTTGATTTTATTTTCTATTATTCGTTGAATAATTTTCATAATTTACTATAAAATAATTAATATAAAATAATAACTCCATCAAATGCATCGAACTGGTACGGACATATAAACTAATTTTATTATTAAATCAATTATTATATGTACATGATATAATCATTCTGAGACTATTAAATCTATTAAATTTTTATATATACCAATAAATTGAATTAATAATTAATACTCGTTTAAACACAAAATAGTGATAGATTTAATAATTTTAATTTTCAAATTATGAAAATTTCATAAAACAATTTATTTGAAAATATTCCCGTAGTTAATTTATTTTTTAGAAATAGGCAGAATAAAGTATACGAGTGTGTGCTCATTATATTAGAATCTGAACCAGTGAACATATTGTAAAAAAAAAACAGGGTCGTTTAACTAAAAAATATAATGATTAGGATTAGCACACACCATGAGTACTTTATAATATTCAACAATTATATTGATGAAGGCAGGTCATATATTTCGATAGAGATGACTCGATTCGTGTTCTAAATATTATTATATATGTTTAAATATTCAAATCTAGTTTTTCGTTATAATTTTATATTAATACAGAAAGTATTAATAATTCGACAGCACATTAGTCTTTTCTAGTTTTATTAATTGCATATATTTCATTTACTCTGTAATGCAATCTATAAAAAAACACAGTTCTGAACTTCATACATGTTGAATTATATAGTAGCACTTTTCATATTTGAGACTATAGTCTAGTAGAATCTATTCATGAAGCTAATCTTGTTATCTGAGGGTTTATCGAAGTTGTGGATAATTTTTATGTGAATCTCATTTAGTATCCTTGAAAGTCAGGGAAAATGCATTGTGAAAACAATTAAATTTGTAAAAAATTCATTATGCATTGGATCAAATTGTAACATTTTCGTTTGTATGATTCAATATGCTTGACATTCTGACTGTGGTTTTTTTGATGAATTGAATAAGATTTCGTTTTGCAAATGAAATAATTTAATTATTATTCAGTCTATCAAAACACATATAAGTTCCAAGTTTCATAAATGTTGAATTATATAAAATAAAAATGCAGAAATTTTTTGAAGCTAATTTATGAATTTTCATCTTTTTACTTTTATTCCATTTTCTGTCTTCAGGATTTTTGATCTTCATTTTAGATCACATGTGCAATATAAATACTTATTTTAATCTGTTAATAGATTACTACATTTTATGTTCTAAATATACAGTCAGACGTAATAATAATTTTCAGCTCAAATTGTTTCTTAAAATTTAGCAGAATTGTCTATTGAGTTTTGAGTTGAAATGATTCCACTGTACTCAGTTGTTAACATCATCTAGCAAGCATTCTTGTTATATTTGTAATAAAAAAAAATGGAATTAAGCAACCATATATACAAACAAATTTCTTGATTACATACACCATCCTTCACATATCATAATATAAAAATTTAATTTTTTTGAATGCATCACAATTTCATGTACTTTAACAATGAGAACATTATCCGTATCTACGAGTACGCTATGGAATACAATAAAAAAAAAACATTTCACATTCCGGAATATATTCATGTATACTCGTATATGACTAATAAAAAACTTTAGTATTCCAATTAAGAAAATTTCCCTAAAGAACAATTACAAAATTTAAACAATGGAAAACCTAGACAAATTCAAGATTAAATTACTCCAACACCAAATAAGTCATTAAAATAATTTTCATTTGTTTATAAGATGGAAAATACCATCGCAATTAATCTAAGGTACAATATAAACTTCAAAAAAATTCCCATAAAAATAAACAGAGCAAGTAATGATTACATCAATCACGACCAAAATGTAGTCAAATTAAATAAGTTGATAAATTAATTATTATCCAGTTATACATTAGATTGTATATAGTAAAGCAATAATTGATTTTATTCATGTTAATAAATTGTAACATATTTCAAATTAAGAAATAATAAACACTTTTCCAACACAGCCACATTGAAAATATACATTTGAAGGGTACAATTGCAGAATAAAATGTCGTTTAACTTTGAGATTCCTTTCAAGTTTCTAATTAAAGAATGGAAATTTAATTGTACTGAATTAATAGCGTGTTCGGTAACGCGTACACCTAACGCGTACACCTCTACTTAGTTTCATGTTGTTATGTTTTTTTCAATCAGTTGACAAACACCACATTAATACCAAATTTTTATTATCGTGATCCAGTTATCGATGACACCACGTAGAGATAAAGATAGGTTGAATAACTTCGTTAGTCGGTCTATTCAATCATCACCTATACATAATAAATTACTATTTTAACAATAAAATATCTACATATCTGCTGATATGAATACAGTGTATTAATTTTCACGTCAACTATTCTCAAATTCTGCATTATCTTGACCTGTGCACCACATAGGTGCATAGGGTGGTAATACAATACTGTATGTGAAATCTTATGAAAATGTTAAATACGCCAATACTCCATTTGCTGTCGGCCATTTCATTCGACACCACTGTTTTGAATTAGGCTATCATAAGGAATTTTGTATATTCTTTAGATTGAGACTGTATAGTATTTTTTTTTAAACCAGATAGTACCAAAGGGTAATTTTTTCGATAACTATTAGATGAATGATTATTGAATTAGAGAAGGATTTCATTAACACACTTCACAATAAATTGTTTTTATATAATAATATTGTAATTTGATAAATGAATTGTTCTATATACTTGTGGAACAATTGTCCAAGCATTGAAGTTGAATTAAAACTACCTTTGATCAAATTTTAGTATGAATACATACGACGAGTAATGTACAATTAATAATACATTGTACATATGTAATTTGGAAATTAATTCAGTTTGATAACAAATCTATTTTATAGAAATATCTCTGTTTGCAAATTTCATAGATGCAATATCTTTCAGTCATAATAAAGTTTAACGATTGAATTGATTGAAATCAATGAATGATATATGGTTATAATTCAATTGGTAAACGATTCTAATTGGATAATAGTACATACTGTTATGTAAAATTATTCAATTAATACTATAAGTTTCTAATCCAATGTTTGGATTTTGGTTTTGTTATAAGAAGTTGTATACTAGTATAGGTGTCTAAAATGGTGCAACAAAAAATATCAATTCAATTGTATGATAAGCAATTTGTTTGTTGGTGCAACTCTCTTAATTTTGCACTTTATTTTGTTAATTTGTAATGTTTATAAATACTTTACTAGAAAACTCATTGTAATTTGATAATCCACCATAGTCGAGCTTGACATTTTGTTAATAAATAATGTGTCTACCCGAAATTCGCTTTCCTTAAATTTGAATAATCATTTTAAACTGCTGCTTGATTTTGTTTACATGTTACATTCTTTTCAAATTCTTTAAAACTTCTAAAAAGTACAATTTTTTTTATTATTTAAATTTCATGAATGATATCTCATATGAATTCTATCCAAATTTAGCGTCCTGATGTGATATTATGATGATTTTAACAAAAACATAAAATTAACATAAAATTCAAAACGTTACGTAACATTTATTTAAATCTAAATTACTAATTATTTAAGTTTCATCAATGGGATCACCACATTATACTTTTAAATGGCAATTTTTTATAATTATAATATTTTTAATTTTATCATGTAATGAATATGAAATCATAACATTTTTCGTACCACTAATAATGATATTGTTATGTTCTTTTGCCTCCCATAATGTCAATTATTTCTAATTAAATATTTAATCTAAAAAATTACCCTATTAAAAATAATGCTCTATTATTTTTTGGTTGTTCTTAAAAATCTTAGGTAACATTTATCTACCCTAAGTAAAATATACTGCGACTTATATTAATTAAATCTCTGTTATATAGTTAATCTGTTACAAATTCAAATGTACATGTTGAAATTTCTTTTAAGGTGTTTAACAAACAACCCCAGTAATAATGACATACGGTTTTAATTAATGTAATAAATACAACGTATTGAATAATGAGAAAAATAATTTTAATGATTATAGTAATTAGCAAATATTTACTATTACATATCACTAATTAATTTCATTCATCATTTTCATTTTATCCTTTATGTCTATCCATTAGGGCGACATTTTGATGTTAATTTGTTGTTTCAAATACACATATATACATCAAATGGTTCCTATAGTCAGTGAAATATTTATACAAATTCGCTTGACTGCCAATTTGTTGGCGCGAGATGCTTTTACACGAAGTTTACAAACAAAGACATTAAACCTATCACACACCATAAATGACATATCTTCTGATCGTGTTTCCTGTGCTAGTCTGCAAAAATAAATATAAGTTGACCAACCTCTGGATGTTTGTCTGCCACTCCATTTACCATTTTTAACATATACATTAAGTTTATATATTCATTGGAATCGATTGCAAGAACATTTTATGTGAATATGAATATAATTTATGTATTTACTCAACCAATCGTTACCTCAATGCATTGTCACCACTAAACCGATCACGTTATATGTCAGTAATAAGCTAAAAAGAAGGTGCTAATGTATTGTTTGTCGACTGGTTGAAAAAACAATTCAACAACAAATGAGGTAGCTGGGGATTTATGCACCACTCTATTAAAATATTCAAATGTATAACTAGATAATTATATGATTGATCCTATATTTTCCAGTTGGAAAATTTCAATTATAATTATTTGAGTTTACATTTGATGTTATACATGCATATTCGAAACGGCAAATTAACATTGTAATGCCACCCTATGCATCCTCGAGGCATAAAGATAGAGACAATGATATAAATATTGTAAAATCTGATTTGCAATATTGATTTACTAGATTTTGTATAGTTCTTGAAGTACAAGGTAATGATTTGATTAACATTAAATATTGAATTGATTAGAATTTGAATTATTTAATATTATCAATATGTTAAGTACACGTATGTAGTACATTTAAAATCACTTTATTGTACTTGGCCATTTATCCTCGTTCATTCATGAATGCAATCACAGTGTAGTTTAATTTATCGAGATACAGCTTAAAGTTAATTGTTTAAAATTAATATACTCTTGATTTTAAGTTCAACAATACTTTATTCTATACTTCGAAACTAATTGTTATTTTACATTAAATTTATACACAATGTTATTTAGTTAATACCATCACCTCGTTGTTATACAAATAATATAACATATTGTATATTGAAAGTGTGTACATATATCACATCCCCAATATGCATGATGACGTCTCTATAGGATGTTTGTATTATTATCGCATATAACAATATCTCAATATTCCATATATTATGTTTTACTATAGATATGTCACAGGAACTATAACATATTAGCACATTATGATTAAAATCACATATTAGCACATTATGATTAAAATCAATAAATTTGGTGTATTTTATATGATATTATGTACCATAATATGTAATCCTTTTCTTTGTTAACAAAGGTTTTCAATATAAATTTGTTAGTTAATTAAATTACAATACCTTTAAATGACTTAAAGATACATTTAAAATTAATATACATATATTAAATAATTAGATATTATAGACAGAGAGATTCCATCTGCTTCCAATAGTTTCGATAGTTATTTATTTAGTTGTTTACTACATATACGTATTGACAATATATGTTAATATTCGCCAAATAATTTCTAATTAAAAATGTGCATAATAAAACTTTAATAGTTTACATGAAATAATATCAATCATCTGATGTAAAACACTGACTTTAATCAAATAATTTAATGATTCTCACTTCTATAAATAATAATTACAAATTTAATTTTCAGTAAGACTTTTGAAACTATACAAATTGCTTGAATATGCACGTTGGATAATCATCACAATCTTGACATTATACTCTACTTCAATCAAACTTCTAATCAAATCTAATCTAATGAACAATTGTGATATACTATAAATAGTAAGTCATATATCATGTACTTTCTATTCATTAGTTTATTATCCACAATCCTTCATTCATAAAGTAATTCATGTGTCTGTGGCGTATTGAATTTTATATGTTCAAAAAAAAAACAACAGAGATATTCGATTTACAAATCAAATCTATACAAATGGTATTGGGTACATGTTATCACTAGACGAGAATAACAGGTGACACCAGGAGGTGTAATGAAGGATTAAGTAATCTGGATGTGAATTTACCATTCGGAGTACAATAATAAGCACAACTTCAAAATTCAAGCACGTAAATATGCAAATACATTTTAGGAGATTGTAATCACAACCGTATACTTTTTTTCTAGCTTTATGACTTCTTGTGACGAGAGAATACATATACGAGAAAGACGATCTTTCAATAATTCACGTGAATTCCATCGGCTGTTGTAAATTAAATTGTGATTTTCATATTTTCGTTTTGTCCAGTCATTTATAAGTATCTAGTACATGTTAATAATGTTCGTGGTAATATAAATATACCATACAGAATACGGAAAAATTTTCACAATCAATAAAAGTAACATTATATAGTCAATTATCAGTTGTAAATTAGCGGTATCAAGTTTAACATTCGAACAAGTGCATTGTCAATGGACAATAATGATTGACATCACATGGAATTTTTCACCATTTGAGGAAGCAATTATTTTATCTAATCTTCTCGATTGCCTTCTAGGAATAAACAATCTGATAATTTAGATCTGTATTTTATTTACCTTATCTGTCCAAACGTAATCCAAATAAATTATTAAAGAATTATAATGCCAAAAATTTTATTCTGATAACTTGAAGCATTCTAATATCGTTTGATTGAGTGGCGTGCGTTGGCTGAGCTGTATAACTAAGAAGTTGGAATATTTCTTCTAATTTCTTTTAACCCATTCAGAGACAACTCGTCGCCATTATAAGATAATTTTTTTTAAATTTATTTTGATTAGAAAATATTTATGTGTTTTTCGTATTGAAGTGTTGAATTTATTATTTTTTGCATTAATGATTTTCAATATTTTCGATGATTCTAATTACATGTTGTAAGGCCATATCACTAGTTACATTACAATTTTTGGATTTGTTATAAAACAAACTCTACGATGAAAAGCAAGTAATTTTATATATTTTATTTCAGGAAAAAAGACTACAAAGTTTTTAATGGAAGTTCTCTGGTATATTATACATCTTCAATTTTGTCAATTTACCAAACGCATGTAACTGTCTGTATTCTTCTACAGTATTAGTAGTTTTTCAATTCAAAACTATATCAATTGTTATCTTCTGATTTTCGCCTATACATTGTTCTTCGAGTCTTCAACTACCTTGTTAATTTCAGTCAAATGCGACTCTTGCAATATCACCGGATGACCCCCTTATAAGTCAATGAACAATTACCTGTATCTTCACTCCGTTAAATATCCTACCACGTGAGGTATATTTGTTAATGTTAAATTAGATTTTTCAACAGAGAAATAATTATTTGAATTTTTTAAAATAGTAAATTTTATTCAATTACAATGTGTCATTGGCTAGTGTATCGAATATCCAAAATTATATAAACAGAAATTTTATCTCTATATATTTACGTTTGGTTTAGAATATCCTGAAATCATATCTTCTGCTTGATGTATCATATTACAGTATTCAAAAAGTTTCTTAGAATTACAAACACAATAGGAACAAATGTATGTGAGTTTCAAAACTTGTCTATACTATAATACGTTTTTTATTGATTACCTATTAAACATTTATGTGGGCAATAAATTTACAAAAGCAAAATTACAAAAGTAATTGAAAAGAAAGCATTTTTTTTTTTTCATAAATGTTTAGGGCAGTCCTATTAAAATAATATTTATAACTAATTCAGACATTTTAAAAATCTATAGCCTAAATTCTATATACATATATGGAACATCCCACAAATTTTATACATAATTGTACTTGTCTAAAGTACCGTATATGAACTATACCTATCTGAAATCAATTTTAGTATTTAAAAACCTATACTTTGCCACACAATATGATAAAATGTATGTGGGCTTTAAAATTAGAAAAGATAGCCATTTTTTTTTTATGAAAGTTTTAAAGGCAGTACAATTAAAATAATGTTTACATTAAATTTAGAAGTTTTTTAAAATAATTTGATTGGTTCTGTTATATGTATATAAGGAACATAAATAATACATAACACAACATTGATTTTATTAATAAGTCGAAATGGAAACCCTTTTCTCTTTATAAAATTTTTAAAGGCAGTACTATTAAACAATTTTGCATCAAATCTGTTTTAAAAATAAACAATAATATGAATATAGGGATATGGAACATCTTACATCTATTATCTAATACTTTTATATAGAACATCCTTGTTCTAAATATTATAGTATATTTAAATTAATTTGGCAGACTTTATTTTCTTTTGCCGGCATGTATGTAATATGTTTATGTTGATAATTAAAGAAATGTTTTTTTTTTTATTTAGTTTACGATACCAACAAAATTAGTTGGTTAACAACAAACCACAAAAAAATATCATTATGTTTATGATGTAGAATATAATTATGTTAATGTTATGAATAAATTTGAATAAATTATTCTAATACTTTTCATTTATTAAAGAATACCAAAATACGATTCCTTGATAATATTATGTAATTAAGTAAAATGTATAAATATAATATTTTATTGACATAATTAAATAATAACGGAGGGAAGTCCAATTACAATTGTTTGACCCCTTAACATATAAATTATTTGAACGAATTCGGGCTAAAGTCAATATTATTTTCCGGGGAAAGTTAGAAAACTTTGTTTCATTATTTTCTTAATGAAAATAGACACACAGTTTCTTGTTATGAAATTAGGGGAGTTTAGCATAATTGGTTGGAAGACTTTAATTAAAAATTTTGCTTTAAAATTTGTTGAGTTGTTTGGCGAATTTGTTGGTGTGCTTATGTACAAATTTCTGTTTTTCTAGTCCTTGGTTCCAAGTTTTATTTATTTTTTTTTTTTTATTTAGTTTGCTGGTAACTGCTTTTAGAGAAATTTTGTAGGGATGATAGGATATAATACACTCTGTATACTATATATATATACTCGTTGTAGTATATTACGAGTATTTCATTTAATTCTATTATGGGTTTTTAAGCTTTTTAATGCTAGAAAAGTAAATTTATCGAATTGAGAAGGATATGTTGTTATAAATGTACGAACACTACGAAGACTACATAGACTATGGAAATACCATCGTACATATTATTTATTCTCGACGAGTATTAAAACAATAAATTTATATACACAATCCATTACCATATGGTGTTTATATATAGCTCTCCTATATTTGTTTGAGGTTTATTAGTTTTTTTTTTTTTTTGTTTTTTTTTTTTAAAGAAAAGGATTGAAAATTTTACAATTGGATAAATGATACGCTCCCGCACCAGATCCTTTAAATATATGGGTGTATATGAGTAAATTATGAAGATAACATTTAGGGAATGCTATATTATTAATGCATAATTTTATTTCCTTTAATTAGATGATCCTTTTAATAAATTTAAAAATCTATTTCACATAAATTGTTATGTATGAAGAAGACTATACGAGAAATAAATTTTATTTTGTTTCTTTTTGTCACAATTTCCTCTAAAGTATCAACCTACAAACATTAACTATCGAAAATAACAATACATTTGGTAATTTTAATAACAAAAGTTTATATATTATAGAAAATCTTAAAGTAGGTGAACCGTTGTTAGTATATGTTATATATGACTTCTGAAGTCTTGTAAACAAATTAGATATTAAAAATTTCGTTTGGCAAATCTTTTTTTTTTTTTATATTACCAAGGGAAATAATTGTACACATTTGATCATACATATTTGGGGTTCGGTGATAAGTTGTATTGTTGCTTATAGACAAAACGAAAACATGAAAAACTCATTATGGTACATTACTAGTGTAGTAACATTCTTTGTGTTTGTGCCTGTGAAGTGCACAGCTCAAGACGATAATGATGATGCATAGACAATGATTATATACTTCTAATAATTAATTCAGAAACACATTTTTTATTCAATTAGTCAATTATAGAAATCTGCTTGAAATTGATGTTATACGAATTATTTATGTTTCATTGTTAACATGGTGGAATCATTCAAAAAAAAAATGTTAATTTGGTTTCACGTGACTTCGCAATTCCATTTCGTTATTAAAAATAAACTTTTTTAACTTTCTATTTTCAGTTATATATACACGTTTATAGAATAACCTTTCGATAACTGAATAAATTATTAAGAGGTAGATTGCATTAAGTTTGTTTTTCTTTGTTTTTTCTAACAAATAAGTGGATTAATAAATAATGTATCAAAATGAAATTGGTATAAGGGAAATAAGTAATGGCATATTTATATTATTTTTATTTGCGTTTTTTTTCTTTTTTTAACCCATTGCTCATTATCGGATTATGTCATTTATAAATAATAAGGTAAATGCTTTGTGATATCCAGAAATATAATAATTTTATTCTTTATTAAAATATAGTTAGCTATTTG
>JANSTX010052538.1:0-11544 GCA_027564355.1 Penthetria funebris | reverse complement strand
GCTACTTGGTTATCAGTTGTTCAAAATGACCTGAACAGATTGAATGCAGAAAGTGACGATACACAAGACAGAAACTTATGGAGAAATAGATTGAGAAGTAGGAGGGCCGACCCTGAATGGAAAAAGGCAAGGAAGAAGAAGTAGAAGAAGAAGATGTTAAAGCAGTAAAACAACAAACTATAGGTAGCTGAGAATTTATACACCACTCGACTGAAATATTCAAACGTACAAGTGGATAATTTGGGACATTTAAATTATATTTGTCTGAATTTACATTTGATGTTAAATGTTAGAAACAGTAAAATCACATCGTAATGCCGCCCAATGTGCTATTGAGGCCTACAGGTTAAAAAAAAATTATTATAAGAATAGTCAAACTATGATAGGATTGTTCTTTTAAACAGAAAATTTTAGACCGCCATACTAATGGTGGTCTAGGCTAGAATCATGCACAGACGTGAATTCAATTCGTGACCAAGTGGCTGTAATATATCCATGTGATGGCCACTGGTAATGTAGTTTGATACTAACATCTAAACAGAAACGGCTAAAATTACAAGAGTCTTTCGCGCCCAAGGAATTAATATCTAACTGCACCAACCTAGGCAGCTGTGAGTTTGCATGGCACACAGCTGAAATTTTTATTTGCACGAGAATTTTCTGACCAAATACAATATCAAATGAGAATTTGTGGAGACTGGCAGATCTGGAGACGATGAACAAAATTGTGAAGAAAGTGGAATCATACACCGCGGCGACAGGTCGGTGACTGGAATCCGCAGGGTATTAGAAGACGTGGTCGTCCATAAACAATGTGGCGAAGAACTGTCATTAAGAAGGCTGGCACCAGTGGAAGTGCGGATGGAGTATAGTGAAGGTGTTGGTCAGACATAGTGAAAAATGACGGTTATTCGTTAGCGTCCTGTGTTCCCGCGTGGAGTGATTTTTTCCAATGAATAGATAAATGTGTTTTATGTTAAATTTTAAATTTGAATCTCTGCTAAATTTATGAATGGTGGTTTTGAAATCTTCTTCATCCTGTTTTTCTGGGCCGGCTCTCCTATTTCTCGATCTATGTATACATGCTGTCATATGCATCGTTACTATGTATCGTTACTGTGTACATTTAATCTGCTCAAGTCATTTTGAACAACCCGGTAGCTTGTAGCCGAACACGATTCTTTACATCATCATTTTCCATTTGTAAAGCCATTTTACGCATCAAGTTTCCGTTTACGTGATCGTACCATTTTATATTGGTGAGTGCATGACTTTTAAATTGCTTACATTATATTTGATCTTAATTTTGTCTTTCAATGTGACTCCGTGCATAGCAGTTTCATACACCTTCCCCCTTAACTTTAGTAACATTTTTCGCACTTTATTAAATGTTAAATATTATCATCGATTTTTGTACTAGTATTTAAAAAAATTTAGTAATAAATATTGAATTACCGTTTAATAAATGATTGTGTTGAGTCGAGGAATCGTTCGATTGTCCTTGAATGGAAAATAAATGTCTTCTGTTTTAGTATGGCTGATACGTAGATACGAATTCCACAGATTTAATTTGATTTCCAGTTAGTTCATGGCTGTTATTAAAACTATATGGTAATGGATTCCGTATATTGTACTGGATTAGAAGTTTTAGAGAATAATGAACCATGATGCATGCCAACGTTTACATTGAATGAGTTAGATGTTGCTAGTGATTGTATTTAACATGTTTTTGATAGCAGATATATGTAGTTCAGGAACAGTTTGAGATTTTTATGCTTTGCAAAACGACATCTCAAGGTATTCTATGAAATGCTTTTGCTAGATCTATGATTGTTCATATTAACTTTGTATTTCTATCATTATACGAAGTATTTATATATGATAATATGACCTGTATTTGATAAATCTGGACTGTTTTTCTGATATATTAATTAGATGACCGAGTCTTGTGTCCAACACTCTTTCACATATTTTGGTTGCAAAGCAAGTTTGATTTTTCTATAGTTAGTTAGAGCAATTACGTAAATTTTCTTTATTTCTATAAAATGGTATGAGATAGCTTCGTCTCCAAGGATTTCGCATCCCACCACCGTTTATCTTAGTTATAAATTTGCTAGTCATTGATAATAACGGTTTTTAATTTTTCAAAATTTTGTTGCATCATCCAAATATTTCATTACAGTGGTGCACAAATAACCACCTAACCAAATATGTTGTTGCAGTCGAGAATCATGACATTATCTTTTTAGCCTCGATTATACACCATTAATGACATATATCGTGATCGAGTTGCTGGCAATTACCGGTGACATCTTAGCCATTCTCATTCTCGAAATCCAACATGACCTATTTTGCATTAAGATTTAAGTGTATACATACATCTAAATAAGATTCAGCTGAGTCATGAAAACTTAAATCACTTAATTTATTATATCATTTTTGTTTCTTAAAATACACTTAAATTCAACAAGTGCATCCAATAAATGTGGGTATGATTAATTGGCTCCTATATTAATGGTTAGTTTTTTGCCAGAAACTTAGGGCGAAAGTTAATTTCAATGAAATCCATTACTGTCGATCAATCAAAATCAATTGATAATGTGGATGTGAACAATATTTTTTAAAAAATAGACGCCGAATTAAACTGTGCAGATGATAATTTATTGAAAGTGAAGATTCATAAATTAATTATTTCGAAGGGTGGACCAGAGGCAATTAGTCACCAAGTTCAGGAGATTGATATACCAATAAGTTTTTATAGAGTTATTTAAAGTGATTATACTATAACGACAAACCACATACAATTATTTACTGTTAGATAACATTGAACGTATTCAACGTCAAAATATTGCCTGATCCATGTTTGCATGCCTAATACTCTTCCATTCCGACACATTATATATATATATATATATATATATATGCATTTGTGGGAAAACTGTTCAAAAGTCAGCGTTCCCATATGGAAAAAGGGATGAAACAAACTTATGTTATGAAAACATGTTTATATTTGGTATAATGAATAAATTAACATTTTAATTTGCTTTTCACTCAATTTTCTTTTGAAGCAATTTTCAGATACTTTATTGATGTGTTTATCTTCGGTGAGTAACACTAATGGTTCCATTTGGCTAAGGGATGGGGGTTTCATTTAAATAGAAATTATGATATTTTTGTTGATTTTAATTTTTTTTGCATGAAAGTAGCATAATAAATTTTGTGCTTTTTCTCTGCACCCTAAATATTGATGTTTTTCATGAAAATTTAAAAGAAATATGAAATTTTGGGTAAAGAAATATACTTTAGTTCATGTAAATATCCCCAAATATACTGTTATGTACTAATAAATTAAATTAATAATTTTACGAGACTACAATTTGAGTTTGAGAATGTTTATATATTATATAGAATTATGTTCTACCGAGAATAATTAAAACTAAATTAAATAAGTTTTAGTTCATAGATTAGGTTGGGGATGGTAAATATATGAACGTCGACAAACGATTCCTCAAATGTGTATGACAAAATTGAATGTGGTCATGGATAAATTTGAGATGTATATGATTAAACTATAATGAATACTTCACGGCAGTGATGGATAAATTCACAACTACCAACAATATTGAGGACATATGTTTTCACACAGTCGACAATCAAGATATCGATATCAGTCAATTTAGTCCGTGACGCTACACGTGAATGTAATAATGGGGTTAACAATCATTGACTTTACAGTTAATTACTGCTAATGTCAACTAAATTTTAATAAACTCAAATTCAGTAACTCGCATTATTCAAGCTACAATGATAATGAAAATAACCGAATTTTGTTTGGAAATAATAATGTCGTAATTTTTATCATACCATAATTATTGTATTAATCTTTGAGATCGATTAAATCTCATCATTACAAATGTACAGCATACATTTTGTCAACGTTTTTGAGACTTGTCCTCCATCTTCATACATTATTGATTACAACATGATCGAAAGTGTAGCTACATTTTTTCATTTAAATCGGCGAATCGATTGATGAGAATTTGTGCAATTTCAATTCTAGTTCACACTGTCAAACGCTAAATGCTTGCAAAATTGTAACAATGCAGTTCTTCACATAACGGTAAAAAAAAACGATGACCGATATATTTAAAGTTCGAATCAATTATCAAAGCACTCATACTATTCAGAAATGGCATTTTCGAAGCTATATAATCAATTTTTGAAGCACCTATTTTATTCAATACTGGTATGATCAAAAAAACAAGATTTATGTTATGTGTTTCAGTTTTTATGCTTTCTGTTGATGTTTACTTTTCCTTTGCTCTTGTTTATTTACTAATAAATCCGATTTTCATCGCACGTGACGATGCTGTAAACATTGTTTCGATACACGCATTTCTTTGTTCAATTTGACAATATGCTTTTTTTAGAGTATCTATAAAATTGTGCCGCATACATCGAGCACACAGTTACATGGCGATCAGTTTCAATTATTTTGCGAACTGCATCAATGGGATAAAGAGCATTTTGTGAACATACTTCATATAATTTAGCACTTAAACTAGCACTAATGTTCGAATTCTGTAGATCAACTAGTGCTTCATTTCAAAACTAAATTAATAAATGAAAATTAGGTCTGTCAAAGTCATAATTTGTTTTTGTCTCTCTGATAATAAAGTTTTCCATTTATTTATTTAATTTCTACTTATATGCTAAATATCACCATATATACTGGCTCGTTAACATCAAGCAAGCGATCGTTTTTTGATACCCTTCAAATAGATAAACATTATTCGTAGATTTTATCGAGATACGAAAGGTACGATTTGTGTTCGGAATGATACGTGGAGGAGGGAAGAAACGGTTGTTCGTATACACAAATTTTTCCTAAGCTCAAATTGCGTATATTTAGGTCAAATTGTTTATTAGTACTATTATAAAGGTGATGAATACATCGAGACTGCTCAACCGATATATGTTAGTAATAGCCTTCGATTAGCATTAAAAATATGGTGCATTATCTTTGTGAAAGAGCACTTTTTTCTTCTTTATTTGGGGTCGTTTTCCACAATTTTCCTCCTTCAAACTCATAAATAACACCATATAATATTCGCTATTGGTCTTCATTTCTCAAGGTAATCGACGAATAAAATACCGTGCTCATCCCAAAATATGAATGCCTAAACCGAACAAAGTCTTTTCATGATCAAATGTTCATGTAAAATAGTGAAAATCCTGCCTTTTGATATATTTAAAGTGTCAGCTATCTTACGCAACTTCTATTTACTATCGGCCAAAACCATTTTGTGGACTTTTTTTTATGTTTTCTGGAACAATTGTCGAATTTGAGCGAACAGAGAGCGTTCAGCATCATCGGTGTTAGTACGGCCACGTTTAAAATCGGCAAACCAATTCTCTACCATTTGTCTCGATGAAGCAGATTCCGAATAGCACTTGTCATGCCTTTGCTTTGTTTGAACGGTATTTTTTCCTATTCAAAACCAATACTTTATCAACACACGAAATTTAGATTTTTCCATTGTTTTGAAAATTAGAAAAGTAGCGTCACTAAAACCACTGTAACTTGTGAACTAAACGTAAGATTGTCATACAATTTTGACACGTACCGTTTGAAGCTTGGTACTTCCTAAACATTATATGGATTTGTCAATAATGGCGCCATCTATATGTCATCCTACGAACTTATTGAGTGATGAATTATATTGGAAACGCCAAAAGAAATATTATCATGCCGCATTATACACTCAACCCAAAATTGAATAATAGACAATTTTAAAGGACTTCTGTAAACCACTATGTCTACATATATATATATATATATATATGCATATATATATATATATATATATATATATTATCTCAATTTACCATCTCAATTGATACTTGTGATGTTTTAAAAGTTTATCAATTACATTCACATATTTATCTTTCACTTTATTTGTCAGATAAATCATCTCATAACAAAGAACTTCTATCAAATATTTCACATCATCATAATTTGGAGAAAAAAAAAACATTCAAGCCATCAAAAATAATAAAAGCCAATAATTTCTGTAATTGATGGAATTGTCAATGAATATGCATAGTCATTAAACATCTGACAGATTGATTGATTTGTATTGTCATCCATTTCTATCGATAAAAATATATTTCGAAGACATGCAATAATAAAATTTAAAAAAACAAAACCCATTTCGAAGTATTATTAATTTTGTTATATGCTCGCCGAACCCCAATACCAAAATGTTTTCTTTTTCATTCATTTATATTTTGTTAATAATTTAATTAATTGATCTGTCATCAGAATTTATATGTTTTCAAGATTGCAAAATATTGCACATATTTTAAAACTTTTATATTAACTCAATTGCACTCACTGATCGTACAATGAATAATGCTCATATTCTATTTATCCCGGCATCTCACATATTTCATATTAAATATATAATACTTACAATATATAGTTGGTGCATGCATACGAGTGCACTTAAAGTGCATATTCATATTAAAGTGTTTAATCATTTACATATATTTATAATTAGTTACAATATTAACTCTTATTATTACTATTTAAGCGTATATAATTATGACAAATGCATGCAGTTGTACCTGAAATTGAACATGTGAAAATACTAATATACTACGGATAATATTGTACTATATTTCACACTTAATGTTAGACATCAATAATTTTTTCATTTGAACTCTAGTCGGTACGTTGGATATATGATTATAATGCCAGTATACAATCAAGAAATCACATCTCTCAACTGTCAATGAAGCATTCGAAACTTCATGGATTTGTGGTATAATTTACAAACTAATATATGCATATGGTATTAAAAGTCTGGAAATTTTGGTCAATCACAACAGTGAATGTCTGACCAAGTACTTGCACTCTATCGAGAATATAGTTTTTATACTAGCATCTATTAAAACAATGTCAAATTGCAAAAACGACGAAACCCAACCACACACCTGTTGGGTGCTTTATTAGGAAATAATATTCAATTCCATAAACTAGTTTATTAACAAAGTCAGCCAAGTCTCATGTCACTCATAATACTATATGTAAAATTCGGCCCTTTTAATCATGCACCCATGTATGTTCATTTTCCTGTAATTTTTGTGTTAATTGAATTTTATACGCAGGTAAAGATGAGAAATTTTAACAAACTTTCTTCAGACATTCTCAATTCTTGTCAGCCGCTTCAGGAAGCGTTACCTGGACATTTACCCACACTATGTCCCAATGCATCCATTTTTTGTAATATATGTTCGCTACGTTGTCGCCCAGACTTTCAAAATTATTATTATAAAATATTAATTTTTTTTTCACATATTCACATTCATTTTTCTCTAGTTTCAGTATTGTTGCGGTTGTACCTTTTCGATTTCCAAGTCATCTACGCCAATTTCTATTAAATTATTTTAACGTTTCAGGTTTCAAATTGATTCCGTGGAAGCTAAAAGTCGTCATCGTATTTCCATCTGATTCTCGTGCAATATACGTGTTTCAGCATGATAGTTGCATATTCACAGCTAACTAGATTTGTTGAATTGTATAGTAATGTAACACACAACTGCACCTATTCACCATTGTTATCTTAGTCGTGTAAATTGATGTTAGTACCACCTACACGGTACTGCAAAGCACTTGTTCAGGAATTCAATTCACTATTGTAGTTGATTCTAACTATTTAACTGTCAGTTAAAACGTACCTTTATATAGAATAAACCAGAAACGTTTATATACACTGAAAGTTGTAAAATAAGTGATCGATAACCGTTTAAGAAGTGACAACGCATAGCGCCCTCGATAACTATTGTTCACATATCGCCTTAAAATATATTATTAATTCCATATTGCCATAATTATCTCGCAATATACGTAAGCGATATCACGTTTGGTAATTGTTGTGATTCAATTAGATGGTAATGTTGATGATTGTAAGTCAAACGGATATAAGTCGCGATAATCGTTGCATAGTACGTCATAATAAATTTCTCGCAGAGTGCAATGTGAAAGAGCATACATTTCATCCTTTTATGATTGGTGTATAACTCTCCATCAGCTATTTTCTTTGTTGATGAAATGTCTTCAATTTTTTTTTCAGCCACGATCACTTGCGAGGAGTTCATATATTCTGTTCGAGTTTCCATTTATGACTGTAATATACGATCTTGTCGTATTATCAAACCCTAGATTCGAACCAATTCATTGTAGTTGAATTATATCGACATACTTATTCTTATTATATTTTATAACGTTTTTATTAGCTAGCTTTTTTGTCTGTCTGTGTTTGTCTGTTCTTGTCGATCAGACAGCACGGTCAAAATTTTATATAAAATTTACTATATGTTCCAACCATACTCACTTCGCAAATTCGTCTCACATATTTAAAATTGTTATATTATTAGCACACTG
The DNA here is from genome assembly GCA_027564355.1 of Penthetria funebris. Classification (NCBI taxonomy): domain Eukaryota; kingdom Metazoa; phylum Arthropoda; class Insecta; order Diptera; family Pleciidae; genus Penthetria; species Penthetria funebris. The sequence continues at coordinate 3,095 of JANSTX010052538.1, read as the reverse complement.
AAAGCGGCAAATTCTCGCTTAAATTCGGCAATAGTTTAGCTGTGTCGTTGAGAAAACTTATAGACCTTGGTGAACTATTCATGCATTAATTACATTTATTGCATGCAAATCAATTCGTGATTTAACTTGGATAGACGAATTCCTTTCCCCAAAATATTATCTGTCTGTCATTTGGAATTCTAAGTTAATTTACTCTTTTCCGACACAACAGATGATAATTATATCAGTGCAAGTCTTGAGTATCGTATTTGAAAATGAATATAAAAAAGTCAATTGTCTACTAATATTAATAATATTGAACTAAGTTATGCATGCTAATCCAAGAATACTACCAAATAATATAATAGAAAATTATATAATACAAAATTATACCTAACAATTCTTGAAATATGTCATCAAAAAGTGACGTTTGAACGTGATTGATCGGCGTTTTAAACAAGGTAAAAAATCGTAGCTATCCGAAGTTATCAATTAACTGATAGTTCTATGTGAACTATTATGAATCAATTATCAGTTTTTGGGAAATAGTCATCCTATCTGAAATGTTAGTAATTTTTTTTTGGTTTTTATATTAAAATTATTCTTTAATGTTCGAACACACAAAATAACTTTTTATTGATTCAGAAAGGCGGGAGGCGGAGGATATGATTGCAGGAATTTGTGAACATTTGACCTAAATGCTGGAGGCCGTAAAGTTCAGGAATCACATTCGTAGTATGATGGTTCTACAAACGAAAAGTACTCGACAATAATTATTACAATAGACCATTTTATCAATTTGACGTTTAATCGATTTTTGCTAACTGAATATTATCTTGAAATTGTCAATTACAAATAACTTAAATTATAGTTAGATACTTATCAATTCTCGGAATACGACAACAAATTTTCGAAATTGTATTTAATAATACAAGTCTTCGAAATTGACATTTACTCGTGAATAATGACGTGTTGAATAACGTCGAAAATCGCAGCGTTCTTTTACTAAAGTTATCAATTTTGCTGACATCTTTTCACTTGTGTGTTATCTATTTGTGGGTGATAAGTTTTGAATATGTTAGTTATTATTACAATAGTTTTGAAATATGTTAGTAATTATTACAGTAGACAATTTTATCAATTTGACGTTTAGTAATTTTTTGTTAAATGTACGACATACTATGAGGTTTTGGACAATCCTTTTTTACTAAATGAATGCCAACTTGATGTTTTTGACAATTATTAACCTTAATATTGTATTCAATTTTTGTTATTAGGTCGAATGTTTAGAACGATCTGAAAGTGACGAGACAAGATCAAATGATCCATAGTTTTATTAATAATTTTCAAATGACGCATTAATAAGTAAATATAAGATTTTGTAGCACAAAGTATGAAATCTGTTGAAAGCGGTTTCAATTACAAATGACAACGTTTTATTATGTGACATTCAATTTACATGTATACGGACAGTATTCGGACACGATAAATTTATTATGTAATCCAAACTGAACGTCAACAACAAGAATTGCAAAACATTTACTGTCTATCTCTGCATATTTAAATTATTATGAACTAAACATTTTTACTGTTTTTGGATCAATAAATCATTTAATTTATTACATCTTTTTCTTGACCAATTTAATATTTATACACTCTCGTATTATAAATTTTTTACGATATTCCAACCAGGCACATTAAAGTTTTTATTGGTTTGGAATGTAAAATATGTTTAATTTGTTAAAATAACCTATAAATTATCATAATTAATAAACTGAAAGGAATTGTATAATATTAGTAATAATATTATCTATGAACTGAAAAAATATCAAAATATTAAAATGTTATACGAACGAATACATGACAGGATAAATCAATCATTAAGTTGTCATATTTGATGACATAGCATTAATAATGGGTTACTCTATACTTTACCAATTCTATTTTTACGGTACTTGTGTGTTTTTTATTACTTTCATATTATGTTACTTAATTGGGAAGAAGTACAATTGGCTGGGCCATTTATAATAGGTCTTGTATACTTTGTAATAATTCCTGGATTAAGGATCTAAATAATTTCCATGTCGCATGTGGGCAGCATCCTTATCAATATTTAAAACTAATTTCATGTTGTGGTTTTCCGATCAACGCATTGTATATGACCGTACCATTAATATACGTTGAGTGATAATATTGTTAATAGTTGCAACGTTTTAAATTGCATCGAAAATAGAAATTCTCATCTCGGTTATGTGTACAATTTCTGCATTAGGTCCCTTATAACAGCCCAACATTCAGACTTGTAAGTCATTGCTGGTAGAATATCAATTTCATCCACATTCCGCTTACCTTTTGGTGGCAGTTTTCGATCACATAAAACCCGTTCTCCACTGGAACGAACCACACATTATTCGATGTTGAATATTATAATCTAATTTACCGCTTATTGTGTTGATTGAATTTAAATATTCAAATTTTTGAATACCGAAAAGTTGATGACCGTTCAACATGATCAAAGAGGTCGTTCGATTGCCAATAAATGAAAAATACATGTATTATGTTTAGTGTGGCTACTACGTAGCCCGTTGGCTGAACATTTGATCATTAGAAAGTTCTATTCGAATGGGTATTTCGATCAAAAACAACAACGTTGTTGTGGCGCAATAAAAGCATTTGGATCCATCACTACAGTTCAGAGTCCAATTGTGCGTTTGAAGGAAAAAGTTGTGAAAAGCGACCCCAAATAAAGAAAAATAAAGCGCACTATGTCACAAGTAGAACGCAGCAATGACAAAATTGCAGGAATTGCACTTTGAATTGCTTCCCAATCCACCGTATTCTCCGGATCTCACTTCCACCGACAGACCTAAATGAATGTCCCATGAAAAGAGATTTGGCGACAATGAAGAATTGATTGCCGAAACTGAAAGGTATTTTGAGACCAAAGATAAATCGTTCTACAAAAAAGGCATCGAAATGTTAGAGCAGCGTTGGAATGAAACTATCACTCTCGAATAAGACTATGTTGATGAATGATGATTTTTTTTTAGGCCCTGGGAACGAAGTTCCAAGGGTCTATTGTATTTGATTCCGTTCATGTAACGCCAAGAAATAAA
>JANSTX010052537.1:0-28260 GCA_027564355.1 Penthetria funebris | reverse complement strand
GTAATGGCGGCACAGTCGCCATGTTGCGGTGATTTTCATTAGCTCTAGATTTAAAGTATAATATGTTAGCCGCATATTCTCCTAGAGAGCCTCCAATCACGACCTGGATGCCTTTTAACGTCAATGCCCAGGACACCGTTGTTATTCATTATTCTATTATATGAATATCCAATCCATAGTTAATCTGTTGTTTCTGAAGTCATTCTGTTCATCGCAAATCTCAGTTTTTTGATATGATTCTTGAACCTTAGTGAAGAGTTTTTCGGATCAGTTTTACTACCCTTCTTAAATATAGGTATTGTTACACTAGTACACAACAAATCTGTCCAACTCAAATATATGATGCAGTCTGAAAAATAAACGCAAATTGAAACCTTAAAAGTTACTTAAAGTATAGAATTTATTACCGATATAAAAGTCAGTCAATCTTAAACTTTGAAAATCATCGAAAGTTTTAAAATTTTATTATCAATTTTTCAACAAACGAAATGATCGTCTGTGATTTGTGATTGAAGTGCAGCTATATCGATAATTTTGACATTTGAGTGTGTAAGTGTACCCACCAAAAGTGTTAAATGATGTATTTATAATAGTCTTACTCCAATAGCTGAATATCAGCAGAAATCAGTTACGCGCCAATAGACAGCAAGTCTATTGGCGCGTCACTGATTTCTGCACTGATTTCTGCAATTTTTACAAAATCGCATTGCTTTGATCACCGTCATTTGCTTTCGATAGACTTTTTAATAGGAACCTCTACCTGGTAGAGATGTTAACAAAAATAAATGAAACTGTGGAAAGATTGCAGTTAGTATTTTGTCGGAAAGATCATTCGGACAGTATGTAATACCCTCATTGGAAGACTTTAAGGTCTAATTTTCTAATTCACTTACACTAAATACGACCACAAATCAATTATACACCGATTTGAATCGGTTTACAAATCACTACGTCACAGTCTGTAATGTGAATGTTATAATAGTTAAAAACAAGATAATAAAATATACCAGGTTTGGTGATGATCATCGAGGTAATTGAACCCATCTTCACTTCCACCCGGTATCACCGGCAACTCGATCACGATTTATGTTAATAATGGCATGTCGAAGCAAAAAAGTTGGTGTTCATGTCGTGTTTTTCGACTGATTAAAAAAATAACTCAATAACAAACTAGGTAGCTGGCAACTTCGGCATTAAGGGTAGAAAAAGAAAAGATATGGACAGAAGCGCAAAAAATTATTTTTCACTTATAAACCATATTTGGACATGATCCTTGTTGAAAAGGATATATTTTCAACAATACTGTAAAAATTCAACATTATATTTGTGTGGTCACATAAAGGAAACGTGATCATCATCATAATGGCTTCTCGTTTTTCCACTTATCACGGATCAGACATATGGTGTCGAAAACCTCTATTATAGACAGCAACCTTGGTGCCATGTAATCAGTCAGTGCCCTATGCAATTATATATCGGGTTAGGAGGTTTAGTATATTGTTGTAGCCCATGTGCTGTATATTTAAAAGTGACTATAGTTTATATGTCAGTGAGTATTCCAGTTCTTGGGATCTACATAGTTGAGTCTTTCAATCTTCGTGTTTGCTTTCAATTATACGTTCTAGAATTTTGAGTGGTAAAGAAATTAGACTATAATAATCTATTGTAATCTAAAAATTTTGGTATACACTCATATTATGTAACTGACAAACTTAAGTTTAAGTTTCAAATTTTTACTTGATGTGTTTTTATTTTTACTAAATCAATTCCAAGGTGAAGCTATTAGCTTTGCAGATGTAACTTATTCTTGACTATATAAAACAGATATTTTAGACAAATTCATTTTTAATATGGTTGACACTTTCAGTGTTACCATTACCACTTTCTAATAATTCAATATTACCCATTACAGTTCATAGCAGCAACATTGCGCCTCTTCTGTAAATGGGATATTTATTATCCTGTCCATTTATTTCATTTGGCAGATTTTGAAATATTTCACAAACTTATATTTTTTTTAACCCTTTAAGACGAAGTTTTGTTTCTTACAGCACAGCACAGCACAGCACAATCAAATCGAAAGTAAATGAGATGTGCTAAATTTGACTGTTGCTTCGTTAACGTCTTATAATAATGCAAAAAGGGTGGAAATTAATTAATTGGTTTTTCTATTCTTTATCGTAAATTATACAAACGTGTGTAAATGACTGTCTACAAATGAACAGATGAAAAAATATGCTAAAATGCTTATGCAATACGAAACCTGTGTATAGTTTTAATTAATTTCAAAATGCTGGATTTAATGAACGTGTTAATTTGACTTTTGGCTCGCATTTTACGTTGAAATATGGAAATGAAATGAAATGATTTTATTATTATAATTAAATGTTTGCAAAAGGTTATGCTTTATTATAATTAAATGTTAATACAATTTATGGTTTTGCTATTTCATTTATTGGGTTTCTAATAAAAATTAACATATGTTTCTGTAATATCAAAATTTTCATGTACGAATTGTGCAAATGGATTCGTAAATTGAAAATTTGATCGTTGGACGTCCTACCCATACTTCGTAAAATATTTTATGAAATTTGGATGTTTATCGAATGCGATTTGCGATTGCTTTATTATATTCTAGCATCCTGAATTAAAATATACTTTTGCTATTGAACATAGTTTCATATCATGTTCTGGATGGGTTTGTATTAATGGTTTCTTGACATTAAATATTTCCATCTCATATACAATATTAGCTTTACCTAAGGTTTTTTTTAAACACTTACATGTTGACGTCTGTCAGTATGTGGAGGCAATCGCGGACAAAAATTCTAAGTAATTTATCTAAATGATTGTTGCTATATTTGTGAAATCAACAATATAATATTAGAGAATGGAAATATACGTTGAGCAAACTCAAGATATAAGTCGGTCACTCCATTTACCACTAAATTCACTCCAATTGTAAGGTGTAGTATGATGGTATGATCAAATAATTCAAGTTTTGAGAAAGGTAAAAACTAGACTTAGTTTTTCCATCGTATACATGATCGTTTTTGAATGAGATACTATAGTGATCATAATAAACTTTATGGATACGATTACCGGTATTGATCGATATATCGATTGAATATAGATTGCCTCTAGCATAAGCGTCTATGCTACCACGTTTCTAAACATGTGTTTCCTGAACTAATATAATAATAAGAAAACGAACAGCATTTATAGATCATACCATGTGTACATATCAAAAATATGTATTAGATTAGATCTCGTTATGATTCATATCTGAGTAACCAACAGTGGCTCCCATGTAATAAAAAATTGATTGAATGATTGATACAAGATCATTATTTGAGTAAAATAACCTCGAATAATGTTGTTCGAAGAAATCGGATGTGTTAAATTTGTCACTCATAATCAAATTGATTTTAGATTTAGTAGTTCAGTAAGTATCATAATTCATTACTCTTTCAGGAAATTCAGAGTATTCATAATTCATAGGTGATCAGTTGATGAGAAATTTTGATCACCTATTGATTATTCCTTTGGCTATGTATATTATCAAGACTATATCTATTAGTAATTAGCTCGAAAGAAAGATGCAGGTTTTAGGCATGCAATTCAATTGCGATTGTATATATTGTTTGGTGATGTATTTTATGTAGATTCGAGTATAACACAGGGATGCATACTGTGCTTGGCTTGAACTCTGTTATAATCAAAGGAAACTCTAAACCGCATTATATAAGATGGGGTTCTAATCGCTGATCTTCAAGAGATTGACCTCTCTGAAAATCTCTATTTCTTATTGAATTGTAAAATACAGCTCACAAGATTGTGTAAAGATCGATATTTCAAAGACGAAACTAATGAAAATTGATATTTCTGTGACAGTTTCACTTCAATGGTCAATTGCGAAGAAATAATCTAAGTAGAAGACTTCCAATATTTGATCCAATATTTATTTCGTTAATTAGTGCCTTAGACGCATGCTAAAAAACTTTTGGCGCCAAATACGATATCAAACGAGAATTTGTGAAGACTGGAAGATTTAGAGACGACCAAATTTTCAGCCAATTGAAATGGAATTGGATCGGTAATACACTGATAGGACCGAACTGTGATATTGGACGCACTTACCTGAAATTCGCAGGATAGTAGTAGACCCGGTAATCCAAAAACAACGTGGCGAGTAACAGCCATTAAGGAGACTTGTCCAGTCGATGGAGTGAACTGCAGATGTTGACTTAAGATCGTGAAATTAGATGAAGTTAATATCTAAAACTTTGACCCTTTTTGTATTAAAAAATATCGACACGTCTACGATAATAATCTTCGTATTGTTAAGAGGATATTTATGAGATATGAACATAAATCGTTTGTCGTTAGAGTCTACCGAAAGTTAAATGACTTAAAGACTTAAATTATTCTGGAATGGTGTGATTACTTTCCTTGCATTAGTTTATATTGTAATAAAATTTCATCACTCGAAAAACAAAGGTCGTAGCATCTGATGTGGAAGTTGCTTTGCCTACGGTTCACGAGTTGCGTAGGTAAATATTTGTATGTCAAGGTGTTTTGTAATAGATACATTGACATGCATATAATTTAGCTTATTTATTTTCATTTAACAATTTACATAATGTAATTCGTCTAAATTTATCAATATCAGTAACATCATAGATGCATAATATGCATAGTTTTGTATATTATGTTGCCATTAGCAAATACAAGCAAATATGAAGCATGCTTTGATAGTAATAATTATCTAAATAAAAGTTTGTTTTATAATTGCAAATTTGCATTAAGGTTAGCTATACTCAGTATATAAGTAATAATGTCTTGTTTGTTATATTGCAAAACTTATAATGAAAATCTATAAGTTTTTGAACTAACAAATATAATAGAACGTTAAAATAAATTTGTTAAAAATAATTTGTGAAACTTGCAGCACAGATAAATAATAATTTGCAAGGTTAAACTTCGGAGCGCTACGAATTGTGATTTGTATGGATCAGCAAAATTATTGTTCACAAACAAAGGAATAAACGGAAGGAAAAAAAGATCAAATATCTTAACAAATACCTAAGCGCACTTAGTACATAATATGACAAGGATGTAAAAAAAAAATATATAAATCCTTAGTATATATACTCGTAAATCCTCGTCGGTACAAGTCATTGTTCAGTTATATAAGATTTCAAGGATATACAATAAATTGACATATGTTCTATAAAACCGTATAGCAACCATATAATTAATTGGTATTCATTATTTCCCAAAACGTACAAGGATAATCAAAGGATGTCATTCATTATTATATGAACCTATGCATGTGATGTTTCTGTAAATTAAATTTATCTTGAATTTTATTTTTCTAGAAAATATTTGTTGTCATTATTATTTCATATGATGCCAAAATAGGAACAATCAAATTAGTCACCGGAATAATAGTCATTAATTTAATCTTTCATATGTCGATTTGATTATCGACAAATTATGTTCTATATTACTATTAGAGTAATATCTAGAATTTCATTGATTAGCTGTCATGTCAGCTGAAATGAGTTAATAGTTAATGATTACTATATGGTGACGAAAAAGGTGAATGTCTAACATTTTCGTCACAGTTACCACCACAGTATTAAATACGACACCGTTGCTATCTGATTTTGTTGCCATAACTATATAACGTAACGTTATCGATCACTTTACGTTAACCATAATATCCGAAACTATAATGTGGGTGTGGGTCACTAGTTTCCGAGAACATGAACTGATAGACTGTTTCCTTTCTTTTTTTTTTAATTAAAGTTAATTTTTAGGGAGTGACTATAACCTTTAATGTCTATTAATACACTAAAATCGGGGGAGTATTGAAACACAGGCGTCTGTGAACATTTGATTTGAATTTTTGGATACGATAAAGTTCAGGTAACACATCTTCGCAAAGAAGGTTATAAAGACGAGACGTAGGCGATATGAAAGTGTCCCGAAATTTAATTGTGCAATCAAACGTTGAAGTGATAACTGAACAAGTAGAGTATATGTAGGGAATACCCGAATATCCAATATTTAAATATTTCTATGTGGGGTTTATATAAATTAATACCTTGTGGTTAATTTTCACAGACTTGAAATAGATTTAATGCCATTGTGAACCAATGACGCCGTCGCATAATCACTAAATAGAATATTGGATTACCAAAATTTTTGGGACCAATAATAGTAACATTTTGATGTGTAGGTATTTAACAATGGTGTTTCTAGCCTATGTTGATACGTCGTTCGATCCAAGTGGAAAAAAAAGGTAATTTCATCGATTTATATGATATTGTTGCAGTTCTGTCTGCACTGTCGCCAATAAATTTGCAGAATCGCTTCACGATATTTCCAGTTTTAATAGAATACAACAAACATTTGAGATTTTTGTGAAATGTCTATTTCATCCAATAATATTGATATAAAATTTCAATTCGAAATTTCTTCTTGTACCCTATTTAATAACACTATGCCGATACTGTTTCTTAAATCGTTTTGAATACAAACAGATGTTCCCTGAAAAAACAGTATAGACTGAACGACGCTAATGGATCATGGAACTCGAAAATAAAATATATCCTTAAAATTTCCAACTCCTGTCACAAGTCATCATATAGAATGAGTCAGTTTCTTCTCGTGCGTCAAATTATTACCGAATTTTATGGATGATGCAAAAGTAACACCAGATGCACCAGTTTTTTCCTTGTCCTTGCCACTATATATGAGAACATAATCATTGTATCTATTTGTGGTCTTTTCCTTTCTTTCTCGTTTCAGATAAGACACAAAAATTAATGTTTCATTTCCATTAAAAGTTATTGATCTAGATTCCTTGTACTTTGAGCGGTATAAATTTATAGTGTAAGATGCAGCCTGCTAAACTAACCTCTGACTACGACGCATTGCCTACTTCTAGCTGTCGTAAACTAATGTGAGCTATTTGTATTGCGGCTCATGTTCGGCAATCTGATATTTTCGCTATGGTTATTTAATGGCGCCATATTCTCGCATACCATCAAGTTATCATTGGACTCTGGATTTGAATGGTCACTGCTTTCACACAGTAAACCCAGAGAACCTTCAACATGATCGTTGATTGGCGCGGGAAACCTCCATATTTCACAAATAGTGGCCGTACCACTATCCACAAACTGTGGACGCGTCCAGTTGCACTGAACTTTACAAATGGCTGCTGTCAGTGCTTTCTGGAACTAGTAATATAAAAATATGGATTTAAAAAAAAAAATATGCGATTTGATATAATGTATCAATTGACTTATTTTTTAAAGTTGTTCTACGAACGACTAAAAGAAGATGTATTCTATTAGTTTAAACAAGGGAAATGTATAATTGGTTGCCAATTATTGTAGGTCCTGGAAATTGTTTCATGGATCACAACATAATATATAAATATTCATTAAAGAGAATTCCAAAATAGTTGATATCTCGTACCTAGAACTTCGTTCCCAGGGCCTAAAAATATGATGCGACAAGTTAAGTAACAGAATGTAAGCCTGACACGACATATAAACTTTGGCATCTTGCTTCTAGAATTAGATATTCACAGTGCTTACAGGACATAAAGCCTATAATGCATGAAAAAAATCTCGTCGTCAACACCAACGCACATTATGTAGCCCTTCAATGTTGTCTATCCAGCATTCTTTTTTTCCTCCATTTTTTTGTGCTCTGTGTTAACAATATGCCTTTAAATATTTGTGTGCAATTTAAATTCAAGAATAATTTAAGTCACAAAGTGAGCTGCAAAGTTTACGATACCTTGTTTAAGGTTAACAAGAGCATACCTTTCGCTTTCCCTCTAACTTTTGATACACTTATTGTTTATTTTTTGAACTTTTTCCAACTTGATGCAGTGTTACCACCTTCATGTGGCAGCAGATGCTAAACAGCTGAAAATTTTTCTAGTATTGATTCATCAAGTTGTTTACCTATTGTTGTACGTCGTAATTGTACGGATCTATTATAAATGGGGTTTTGTGTTTACCTTAAATGGAATAGTTGAATTAGACCGTAATATCTTAATCAACAATTATTTATGAATTCCAGAATTTACGTTTATCGAATTATTATCCGTTTTATTGACCCCGATTATAGAAAAACATTAACATCACCATAAATTCGAAACGTAAAGGTTCGGATGCATAGAAGTCCTGTTCAAAAAACGCTTACTGTCCGACTTAGTATGCGCTTATGTATCTATTTGTTAAGATATTTGAGATTTTGATAGAACGCATATTTCTAATATGTGGACATTACTGGATACCGTTCCGTAAAGTTCGTTTGAGACATGTTCTACAGTTCATTTTTTTTCACCGTCGAACTCTCTCAACTTGACTCTCGATGTTTGGTTTGTACGCATTTAAGTAAGCAATTCATCGGGAATAATGAATTCCGCAACGAATTTAAATATGTGTAATCAGAATTGAAATATTCGATCAGATGTTTGATTTAATGTGAAACAATTTTCACATATTTATTATATCTATAAACATCGTATCTAGGTAATCCTTCTAAATCCCAAAATTTGTCCATTATACAAGGATACCGAGACGCTGAAAACTGAAATGGGAAATTGTCTCATAATGTTATTGTTTGATACCATTGTTTAAATAAATTACCACAAAAATGTCTGCAATTTGATGGATGAATATTGAAGTAAAAAATATGGTTTGCATTACGTTTTTATTGTTTTTTTTTTTCATTTTCTAACGCTGTATTTTAAAGGATTATCCCATTCCCTAAATAAAAACTGAAAATACTTTTCTGTAAATATATTCATATTTTTTTCATACTTTAGTTAAAAAGAAATTTAATTTATTTTTTTCAACTGAAGACCACATCTGTATAATTTATTACTTCATGGATACCAAGATGGATATAGTCTTTTTTTCAGCTTGTAGAAATATGGGAATAAATTGAGTTTTTTTTTTGTTTGTTTTACGAACTTAAAGTATTATGGCATTGATGTTCGTTTTAAGTATATGTAATTTTCATGAAGAAAATTAGGAAAAAAGCTAATAGTAAGTCAACTTGCTACTTTAACGTCATTAGTGCACATTGCTTTTCCAAACGAATTCAAAAGATGTGCAGCACCATTGCTTCAGATTTTTTGCAATTCAGTTCAAAACTGGTTGTAGTTGCAGATATTAAAAATATTGTTTTTTTTAGATATACTGTATATATGTACTGAAATAGCAGTGTAAATGATGCCACACATTTACACAAAACTATGACCGTAATATCATCAAGACCAGGAACCGTGTTAATTTGCAAATTTTTAAGACTTCTATTCTTAATCGAGTACAAAGGAATTTCATATTGTATTAATGTGAAATTGTGTTATGTCGTTTTCGAATCGTTCACTGTAAGATTAGGTCAAATCATGCCAACCTAGCCTCGTGTTGCAGTATTGTCTTTGACATCAACAAGCATGGACATGTAAGTTCTTAAGAAAATTACATCGAGCCAAAGTTTTGAATCCCTCTTAAACTATTTATTAAAGTTTGTGATAATATGACAATATATCGAAACACGATCTAGACCAAGAGGTTGGAAAATGTCAACTAGCAAAGTTTAATTCACATGTCTGTCTCTGACTTATTGCTTCAAATGCGAAACCAATTAAGATTAGTTGGTCGGTGGCAAGTCGACTTGAAGCCGATAATACAATAATAGACAAAGTAGAGGAAACATTCACTAAGTTAGAAATTATAATTGTAAGAGGTGGTGATGTAAAAAAATAGTCGAATCACACATTTAAAAAGCGAAAATTCGACACGAATTTTACGTTATATCAGATTGAGAATTTACAAATCAAATTATTTATCAAATTTATTGTATGAGTTTCGGTGGTAAATGGAGTAACTGACTAACATCTTCAGTTTACGCAATTTATATTGACCTCCTCTCTTTTCCATCAGAAATACGATCACAGTATATGTCAGTTTTATATAGTGTGATCATGTTCAAAAATATGGGAATTGATGTATTGTTTGTGGATCTAATTTAATAAATATCACAACAGCAAACTGTAGGTAACTGCAGATTTATACACCACACCATCAAATTTTCAAATGTTTAACCGATCATCATCTATATGTTACTCTTGGTATCAGAAATTAGTGCAGTTTTTTTTTGACATTTAATGTTATATTCGTATTGGAAGCGGCAAATCGTTGAATGGTCCCTTGCACCCTTGCTGCGTAAAAGTTTAGATGACTGCTAGATTTGGAAAATCTTGAGACAATTATTGGTAGTAGAAAATGGAAATTGATCGGATATTCACTACGACGTCTATGCAATGATTTCGTCAGATATGTTTTTGAGTGGAAATCACACGGATTTTAAAGACCTCGTTGATGCCCCATGCACCTGTGATGAGTCAATGTTGAAATGATTTTTTTGACATAAAAATTAATGAAAATTACTATCATTCCTTGGTGAATCACCCGGCTGGTATGTTGCCGTTAGTAAAGTCAATTTTACACCCACAATTCGGAACATGTGTCTATGTGTGATATTTTTTTCTTTCTTAAATTGTAAGAAGAGAAGTTAATTAAATACTAAAAAGAATTTATCTAATTACGCAAAAAAAGTATAAAAAATTTTCAATATAAATTAAATATTATAAAGGAAGAAGATACTTAAGATTCTTTTACAAAATATTTTTCAAAATACGTCAATTTTGGGATATTTTTCTTCATTTTCAAATAATTACTATCGATTAGTGTTTCAGTGATTTAATTTGAAATTCTCTAGTGTCTAATACTAGATATTTAATTACATTGATATAATATTATTTTGGATTCCACAAGAAATACATTGCTGAATTTAGCGGTGCAATTTTTTGCTTTTTTAATAAAGAAAAAACTGCACTGGTAAAATACGTATTTGCGTCAACAAATTCCCTCGAATTAGATGGGAATACGTTGACGACTTTTAGCCTACGTGGACGGAAACGATTTGGAGCCTGGAGCGTTAGGACAATGCTTGAACCGACAAAACTGCAGCAATTGGTTCGATAATAGATATTCTTGGGTTAAGCGGGATTTGATGGAAGAGAAACGACGAAGTACTATATCCTCTGGTTAAACCCTTTTAATTTCTGGAAAAACCGAGTCAAATGGATCACTGTAGTAGAATCGGTTTATTGTTGTCAACTGAAACCGATATTAGATTGAATACTGTCATAGAATTCAAGAGTAGTGTTAAATGTGTAGCAATACTTCAGATTCACGCACCTACGGAGCTAATATTGTCAAGGAGATTTTTTATAGTAGTTGAGATTCAGTGATATTTTTATGTATGGGTAACGTTAATACAAACATTGGCACGGACAACATGAGTTGACAGTCTGTTATTAGTTTACACGGCATAGGTGATATGAACAATAATGGGAACGATTTGCTGAAATATCCAGTCAAACTTTTGGCAGACATAAAGAGACAAGCTACAACTGCTAGACAAATTAATGTTTGTTAAACTTCGATAGCAGGAAGTAACACAATGGGTAATAAGCGATATGGCGAATCGTTTAGTATATGACAATGAGAAGAAACATCAAAAGTGTATAATTAACAAAAGCAATTCCACGGGCTAACAAAATCTGCGGACCTAATATATTCAAATGCACAAAGACGTTTAAAAAAGTACACAACAACGAGATGTACTTACATATTTTGAAAGCATCGCTGCTCGGGCATAATACGATGCAAATTTTACATTAGGGAATTAACCGTATAGTGCTTTAGAATTGAATATCCAACTCAATATGGTGATTGTTTGCTAATCTGAATCGAAATTTAGTAAATGGTAAAATGAAATGAGTACATTCGTGATAATCTAAATAGACCTAAAGTTCAAGGTGCTCATAGTACGCTTGACCAAAGACCGGCTACAAAACGATTCAGAGATTCTGCTCCAAATTTGTTGTGATATCAAATTCGCAATAACACGTCCTGAAGCAGCCGGCGCCAATATGGATGGCATTGCATCCATGTTTGATCAGAATATTAGTGAAGCGTGGTTATCTGACGATATTCCAATTTTCTGGAAATAGAAGTTGATAATTAAATTCTCGACTTAGTGAGAGAGTGTGAAAGAATTAACATGATGTATATTAGTATGCACGACATGATTAGTTCAGTTTATAAATATTTTTGATATTTTTGATATAAAATCGGCTATTAAAGAGGGATGTACTCGTACTACACTATTGAAGATTGATTCATCTATAAGATGTTTTATTGTGGAAATAGATGAAGTAGTGGAGTTCCAATATTTTTGAAGTTTTTTGACAATTGTTGGTGGTACTGAAATAGATGTAAATTTCCGCATTCAAAACAGTTCTTTGAATTTCAAAACGAAATCAATCGGTTATCCCGCCTGAATGAGTTACATTATAAACAACATATGCAATACAAGGGATATATGCGCACACCTGTTGTGATTTTTTTCAATAGCGATACGGCTGACTTCATACATGTCCACTATTATTTTAAACTCCTTGACGAATGTCAGTCTTTATCTGCAGACAATCCTAAAGAATCACTTACATCCATAAACATTAATAAAATATGCCCAGATCTCCAGACTTAGTACCACCACTTGTATTAAAGACATGTGCTGAAATTCTGTCTACTCACCAAAATTTTGTATTCAACAACTTTCTAAAAATGGCATATTACACCTGTTTCTAAATCTGGTTCGAAAAGATCAGTAAAAATGATATTGGTTATGGGATGGAACTAAGTTTAGGTACTGGGTAAAAATCGTGAAAAATGGCAGCTGTCCCTTGTTGGCTAATGTTATCGTATGTTGTACAAATCGAGATAATGATGTTGAGTATTTTATTGATTTCAATTGAAATTCTCTAGTTTAAAACACTAGATATTTAGTTATATGATCTTTTTTTTTTTGAGTTCTACAAGAAATTTGTTGCTGAATTTAGGGGCGCAGTTTTGCATTTTTCAATCATTTTTATTTTGAAAAAAATCTGTCTGTTTAAAATTGTGTTACATAATTATAAAAATATAAAATACCGATTTTAATTATTAAATATAATTTCGATAATTTAATTGGGGGTGGTGACATTTTTTACAAAATTTTCATTTATTATAAAAATTAACATCATTCTGATAACATTAAATTATCTCAAAAGTAATAAAATTAAAATTTGCCACAATTAACATATTCATATCGTTTAGGGCATATAGTCATTTAGTTAATTACGATATTATATAAGCAATAACATTTAAATTTATGGAAATAAATTGCACAATTTCGTATTATTTGAACTGTTTATATGCAGAAAATGTTGTCCTAGATAACCTAGATAATCCATCATGGTATATAACAGACTCGCCCTCTCTTAACATAACTGACCATAATATATATCTATATATATATTAGGTATATTAGTATACGATTTAAAAAAAAATAAAGTACCTTTAAATAATGAAATGCAAAAATGGGGATGAAAAAAAAAAAAAGGATGTATTCAAATATCCATTTTAAAACTACCCCCAATATTATAAAAGTGTTTACGTATTAAAAATTTCCAGTACATTTATTACAGTTTTTCTGTTTTTTTTTTTTTTTTGTATTTTCCCGGGCTTATCTTGTGTGAATTCAGTTCCGTCGTCTCTTTTTGATATAATACCCCTAAAGATAACGAACATAAATCAAGGTGTGATATATCAGAGAATTGTTTGAAAATAAATAAAAAAATAAAATATTTTTGGTACATTAAATAAAATTTACAAATATTTATTGATATCATCATCTGAACCAAAGAGGAAGAAGATTGAAAAAAAAATTGTTTTTTTTTTTTTTTTACAAAACAACCATTGGAATCCACTGACTGTCGGCAAAATCAATAATACATAAAATGTAAACATTTGAATATTTTATATATTTGATGATGAAAATATGTAAACAATTTTCTCAATTTTCATGTACATTTTCCTCGTTTATTGGTCATATATTAAATTACCTCTATATGATTATTCGCCTGTTGTACATAAGTCTACTGGGGTAGAAGGTGTCTGATGATGATGTTTCAACTTGTTTTGCCGATCTTCTTCCAATTCGTCGATAAATTGAATTGACAAATTTGTCGATTTCTTATATTATTGATAAGATTATTGATACACAGAACAAATGCACAAATTGAAATTTGATACTGAATTTGCTTTTTCTTTCTGTTACAGGTAAGCCACATATTTATGAAGTTTGCTGTTTTTCACAATTTTTTTACTAATATACACTACATATTTGATTACTAACATCTGATGGGTAAGTATATTATATTTATCATAGGAAAATACGAGTTGTCGGCAAATTCGATAATGTATAAGGTATATAGATCAGCATTGAACACGAATTCTGAACAATACCCTCAATTCACTTCACAACATAGCGAATCTTGTCACTTATCTGTACAGTGTAATAAACACTTGAGAAAAACGTTGACATGGTTTTTTTCCTATAACTTGTTCTATCGGTTATGTTTTCCTGTCACAATACTAGTAGATAGTAGATAACATAAATCAATTTTTGGGATGATCAAAAATATTCACCATTACAAAACAAAATTTGAGATTTTTTTTTTTTTACTATGAGAAGATATTTATAATAAAGACTATCTCTTAAATGTCTGAGGATATACAGTTTTGGTGTGTCTAGCAGAAACAAACATTCGTACATATCTAACACATCTGTATATAATAGCATAGTTTTGATTTTGTGTCACTGATTTGTAATTTGTGAGATGCACAAAGACTGACTAAATAGGACCTTCTTGATAGCAAAGCTTTATCTTTGACCGTTCGGAGATATTTCGATATTTTCGCAAAAAAAAAAATAAATGTCTGTTCAAGCGTTTATTTTCTCCTGATACAAATCTCATAAAGGTAGATAACATAAATTAGGTTTTGTGTGAATGAAAGAAAATACTCTCCACTACATAGATTGATAAAGCTGCGTTAAATAAAACTATTGTATTTTATGTACACAATTTTGAAATTCTGTTTCAGGAGAACATGATTCTCAGAACTTAAATATGTTCATAATATATACTCCAGCCGACTGCACTTTTCCTCTTCAGACAGCAAAACTGTAACTTTAACAGTTCTCGAAATACTTCGATTTTCATATGAAAAATATGTTCTAATGGTTATGATTTCCTGTTATAAACCGCATAAAACTAACATTTGAAATCTCATAACGAAATACTTCGATTTTCATATGAAAAATATGTTCTAATAGTTATGATTTCCTGTTATAAACCGCATAAAACTAACATTTGAATCTCATAAAGCTAACATTTGAAAAATATGTTCTGGTGGTTATGATTTCCTACCGCAGGGATTGATACCTGAAAATTGAAAATCTTACTCAGTAAATCAGTTTTCAAGAATTTTAATACGTTCGTAATACTGCACTTTTCCTCTTCAGACAGCAAAACTGTTACTTTAACCGTTCTTGAAATACTTCGATTTTCATATGAAAAATACGTTCTAGTGGTTATGATTTCCTGCTACAAATCTGTTAAAGCTTACATTTGAAAAATATGTTCTACTTGTTATGATTTCATGCTACAAATCTCATAAAGCTAAATTTATTATTAAAGATTAAAAAAAGAGGCATACATTTGATTCCATCTTTATGCAGCATATTTCTGACTTTCTACTGTAGCAATTAATAGATGAAAATTAAAAATAATGCTCTATTAATCATTTTCCATAATCTTTGATACCTTCATAATAAATTACTACATCTTTTCCCCTCAGGTAACAAAGCTTTATCTTCCCTAAAAAATAAGTTCTTGCGATTATGCTTTGCTGATACAAATCACATTAAAGCAGATACCATAAAACTGTTTTACGATGATTAAATATATTCATCATTACAGACGTCGACAACATGACATTAAATAGTACAATTATGATAATTTTGTATTTTCTTATCAGGGGCACATATTTATCAGAAAGTGATTATAACAAAAATTTTAATTGTCAATTTTCGCCTATTTTTTGGCAATCATGCTGTAATGCTCGTTGTCATATCTTTGAGTTTCACACAGTTTTATTTACTCATGTACTTCACGCATGGAGTGACCAACTATCATCGATGTTACTCAACCAATCATTACCTTTACGCGGTGTCCCCGGTATATCGTCTATGTCAGTATAATGACGTGTGATTGCGGCTAAAAAGATGGTGTTAATGTCGTATTTGTAGACTGGTTGAAAAAACTGAAAGCACAACTCAACCATTAACTAAGTAGTTGAAGATTTATACATCAATCTATTGAAATATTTAAATGTAAAACAAGATAATTATGATTGATCCTATATTTTCCAGTTCGCGAATTTCGACCACCAGACTCAATTTCAGTATATCAAACATTTGCAGAGCCTTCTGTATGCGAAATATTATATCTATTTCAGCCCCACCATCAGTTTTTAAAAAGGCTCCCAAATATTGGAACTTCTCTACTTCATTTATTTTTTTGCCATTGTCATTAGTTTCGTCTTTGAAACATTAATCTTAATTTCACTCAGTTTGTGATAACAGACAAATATCGTCAGGGAATTCGAAATCTTCAAGTCCACCTATTAGATCCCATTGGTTTAGTATTTAAATTTATCAAAATCCTGTCTAAAACGAACAGGAGTAATAACATTGACTGCATACATTCCTGATTTACAGCCGAATGTACATTAAACATATCGACAAGCTTTCCACGATGCAAAACTCTTTATTGTTAATTACCGATATAGATCGCGGATCATTTTAATCACTTTAGACAGTATTTCATAACCCTGTAGTTACCAACATAATAAGCAGTCTGATTGATAAATTTTTTAAAGTTTTTATTCATTTCTTTAAAGCTTTTAATTAAAATTATTTTTTTTATCTCTATTTGCACTTTTTCTAGCTGAGAGTATATTAAAAATTCCAATTAATTTGCTACAAGCGTTCTAGAATAAATTGTTTAATAGTTTTTCGTATAATTAAAAATTATGTTGAGAATTAATTATCTGCACAATGCTAAGTATTTTATATTACATCCCTTTTAAAGAAGTTAAACTGTTTTTTCCTGTATTTCCTTTCGTTTCTGGCTATTTATTTTTTTTTTTTACTTCAATTTATAATAAAGAAATTTAATTACATTTTATCGACTATAGAAGAATTATGCGGCAATAAAAATCGTATGATGTTTTAATTAAAACTTGCCTCTTCTATGAGCTTAGAATAATAGAAAAAATTGCAGTCATTTTGTCTGCAGACAGTTTATATGTACATACGTATGGTAATGTACGAAACATTGTCCTTTTTTTGTATTTAAATTTCCATTGAAATATTAGTTTTCCTCTTATTTGTACCTCCAGTGGCATTTTAAGAAATCAAATAGAAGTCAGTAATATTTCAAGTCTATTCAATTAAATTGTCAATGGCAAAGGATGTTCATTTTATCCATTTGCAAAACATCGCATTTATCATTATTTAAATCTGTGTAAATTAAGGATTTACTCATAACCCAATTATTTTACACTTTATTCGACACTCTTCTCTTTGAAATGTTCACTGCCATACCCATTATCCACACATTTACTCCACGTGGGAATATAAGGCGTCAACTAAGAACCGCCATTGTTGAACAATTTATAGTCAGTACATTCACTTTCGTCCATCCATCTCCTATCACTGGGACTATATTCCTCAATCGTTATTCGTCTTTTTGTTTCTGGACGACCGATTCGTCTAATATTCTGGGAATTTCATTGAAGTGCATATTATACAATATCACGCCGCCAATGTTTGACCAGAAAGTTTGAAGTATGTGCCTATTAACGAAAAATTGAATTTTTGACACGTTGTTATTTGTCACCTTCCAAGTTTTGCATTTATAAAAAAGACCAACAGTTAGTATTTCAGGTTCACAACTGTATTTTTTTTTTTGAATTATTTGACGATTGCCAGACTCTATTCAGCATATCAAATATTTGTCGAACTTTTTGTATGCAGAACTTTACACCTGATTCATATCAACCGTCAATTGTCATAAGCTTTCCAATATTTGAAGTTCTCTACTTCATTTATTTCTTCACCATTGACAACATGTTGCTAACGATCATCAGCTTCATCTTTCAAACATCAATATTTAGTCCGACTTGTGAGCTCAAATTTCACAAGTGTTTCTAATTTCACGCTCTGTCTGTCTCAGTTAGCAATAGCAGACTTTTGCCGTTTTGAAGATCTCGACTGGTCAGACCCCATCTAATTTCATACGATTCAGCCGAGCAGAAACAATAATATATATAATTTAAATCTGTGTTTTGAGATTAGCCAACTATATCCATGGATTGAGTTAAACATTGTGTTCTATAGCAAGGTACTGTTTGTTTGAACGCTAAGTTTATCTTATGTTACTTAAATTTGCAGCTTATAGTGCCCGAATAGTTATATATTCAGAAAATATACGCTTATCTCACAGTACACATTTACCAATCTTTTTGTTCAGTTGACAATATTGTGTTCCATTTTGTTCATAAATATCGCATTACATTTTTGATATTTATCTTTCTTATTACGAATCTATTCTTCTGTTCATAGCTAATGCAACCAAGACCGGTTTCACCAAGTTGTGTCAATGCTCCAGCGAATATGTTCCAGTTCCGTTGATCATATACTATACGATTTCCCAAATTGTTTGTGGACAGTTGCCGTACTACCTCATCTCGAAGTTTAGCAAATGCATCTAGCAGTTCTAGCTGTTGCTCTTTAAAGCGCAATAATTTTATAATTTAATCTATCTAGTTATCGAATAATGATTACGAAAAACATTTACAACCACTAAAACTACGAACATCTAATAGAGAATTTCTTAATGTTCAAGCTTCTTTTGTGTATTCTTTTATGCTCAAATTTAGTGCTACGAATTACAAGATTATGTTTTCTAAATCTAACCTATACATATTACGAATGTAATGTCCGACTATCATCAAGGTTACTCAACCAATATTTACCTCCACTTGGTTTCACCGATAACTCGATAACGATAATCACGTTTGGACATCGCTAAAAAGATGATATTAAAGTCGTGTTCGTCGACAACAAATTTCAATAATAATTTTTTGAATTCATATTAAATGCTGAATGTATATTGGAAACGGCAAAAGGAAATCGTAATGCCGCCCTATGCACAACACTTAAGACGTAAAGGTTTAGATAATGAGATAATGTACTTGAAATATAAAATAATGCAGGATGATAAATAGAAAATTGTGATGGAAAAATACATAGATGATGATAAATGTGTCAATGTATCATCTCTAATTCCCAACAAGGCAGTGTAGAAGTTGACTATAGTGTATTTGTCATCAGACGATACATGCTCCGTAAGTGTGTAAATCTATAGTTATATATTTAACATTAGTCTTGAATTTTGTTGTGATTATTGATCTGATATTAGGTTACAATTAAACAGCTCCATTACTGTGGTTTATATGACTCGATTTTCCAGAAACGGTTTTACTATAGGATACGCTTTCCTTCAATCGAATCTCGCTCAACCCAAGAAAATCGAGTATGTTCCTCTTCAATTATTTAACCACCCGCACAAGTTTCGTCGTTTGCTTATTGTTGTTTGCTTATTATATTATTATTGCTTATTTCGCAAAGTTCTTATTTCACTTCGCAAGAACTATATACTATGCTTAATAAGGAAACTTACCGAAAACAGTTATAACAGTAATTATAACAGTTATGTATATTCCAAATCAATTTATCTCCTTAACTTATAAAATATGTGCAATTACTTAAAAACTATAATGCAGTGCTATCACTTGTTTATTTCACAATAAAATCATTTTATTGCACTTATTGAAACATTGAGTTCTTGTGATCTGTTAATAGAGCAACCTACATTACCAAAGACCCATAATTTTAATTTTTGCAATAAATTAATTTTATTGACATATATACCAGATATTTATTCTAAATTTAAAGTAATTGAGTGTGCGTATATTAACTACATGTTTTCAAGCAGTTTCGGAATTTGCCTACTGGAAGATTTAGGATCAATCATATTTATCCAGTTATACATTTGAATATTTCAATACAGTTTGTTGTTGAGTTGTTTTTTCAACCAGTCGACACCATTTTTTTAGCCTCGAACACATGCCATTACTGACATATAACGTGATCGAGTTACCGGTGACACCGTGTTAAGGTAAATATTGGTTGAGTAACCTCAATGATATTCGGCCACTCTATTCGTCATCAAATAAACCAATATAGATGCCCTTACTTAACTACAAATATAATTAACTTCTCTATTAATGTGTTTTAAGGAAGATGAAAAAAACAACATAAGTACGAGTAACATACGAGTAATTATTTACTAGGATTAATTATTTTAATTAGATATATTACATTTTGTCAAAAGATTTTGCAATATAGGATTACCTTCATTATAAAATTATAATAATATTCAGTAGGGATGTGCTTTATTTATGTAATAAAAAGACTGGCAAATACAATTAGTAGATATTTACCCTAATAAGTTTGGTAAAATATCATCGCTAAAGTCTAACTGAAACATAAAAGGATAAAATACGAGTACAAATTCTGGTGTAATGAATATTATTCTATAATAAATATTAATTATTTAAAGTCATGATTTCCTTTGATGTGCTCAAGTAAAAATATCCTTTTCTAACATACACAAGGATGCTATTTTTTTCTTTTAATATATGTTTTGTTCACAGTTTAAATAAACTCAATTTCTAAATATTATGCATAGCTGTTATCATTAATTACAACAACAATACTTCAAAGTGGTTACGTTGAAGACTACTGTAGGAGACGAAAAGTTAGAAACTGTGAATCAATATCCTTATACTCGTATGTAGTTTGCTGGTATGAACATAAAATAACAACAAAAGTGAATTAAAATCCTGCCCTAGTTGCATGAAAAATGCCCAAAATGACTTCAGATTGGCTACAAATACGATTACGACTTTTAGCTTATGAAAATTTAATTTTTATGACACCATTTTTCAATTGATGCAGATTCACCGGAACATATCTAGCTATATTTCATTTATTAATTTATTTTTATACTTTCTGCTGGAGTTGATATCCGATCTGATAGCTCTTTGATATTGTTGAAAAATTACGTCTCCTTTTGCATATTGAACATCCTCTAATTTTAACAAGGACATCGATAAAATAACTGGTTCTACTGTCTTCTAACTGCTATGCTTTAATTGCAGACATTTGTTAATTAGCTATGACAATTATCACATCGGTAGTTTAAAATTAATTTATGTATGTAATTTTGCATATTAATCTTAACCTTAAATACTCTATTCGATTTTCGCATGGCCTATTACGTTTTTATGATGTGTGAAATTAAATTGTTTCAATATTTTCCTGGTTGTAAATCGTAATAATCGGTATTTGGGTTCACATTTTATTTTATATGCAAATGTGAAACGGCACATTAACACCGTATTGTGGCCTCATGCAGCTAAGTTATGAATAGATCAGGATGGATGATGATAATTCCGACATTAGTCCGATTACGCTTGAAGCGTCACAATTGTTGCTGTTTTCTAAGGTATTCACTTTCTTTGTACCTCTGACAAGTTAAATACAATGGTGCATTTTGTTATATAATTAATTTAATTTAATGTCTCTTTTGTTGAAATTTTGTTTTTGTTTTTTTGCCATAATGCCTAGTTTGAGTTTTTGTGCAATTTCATATTTGTCACATTGTAATGAGTCCATTATTTGACAGACGCTTCGCGCCATAAGCATTATAAAAATCGAGTGTATTTATGCAATAGCATCTTAGGTGAAGTTTCTCTTATGAAGAATTGCGTTCAATATTTGACAGGTGAGTTGTGTTGCAATCTGCAAACCTCTCGTTACAATTGAGTGGATATGATACGGCATTTGATTTAGACAATTTTTCTATGTATTTGGTGTATATTTAAATTTAATTAAATTGCCGAAAATAATAAATTTAATTTTGAAATTTTTCATTTTTATTGAAAATGGAAAAATGTAATATTTTGCTTATGCGTAATATTACATTTATGATTACGGTGCCGCAGGATACAAACATTTTTGTTTTGTTTATTTATTATTATCCCTTTATTTAATATATATTTTACAATTTTTGTTCCTGTAAAAATGTTAGATATTTCTTTGATGTTTTGTTTTTTAAAAATAATTTTATATTTTTATAAAAATGGCTAAAAGTACAATTCACTTTAAAATATTAAGAAAAAATAAATATTGCAAAACTTTATTACTACATCAGTAACTTCATGAAATTAAATTTTACGTAAAATTACGTGTTTAATGTTAATTGTTCCCAATTGACATCATCGTATCAGCACAGGTGATGAGTATTATCGAGGTTACTCAACCAATCTGTACCCCCACGCGCGTTGTAACTGGTAACTCGATCACGGTATATGTCAGTAATGGCGTGTGATCGAGACTAAAATGATAATTACGTGTTTGTTGAATGGTTGAAAAAACAACTGAACAACAAACCACGTAGCAGGGGATTTATGCACAGGAAGCTATCAAACCAAAATCTGATTACCTGACAATAGCAGCAAGTTTCAAGAGTAGTGTAAAACAGCATGAATAACAATTGTTCAAATTTACGCACCAATTAAGCAGTCAATAAATAACAAAGATGTATAGTCAATTATCACGAAGTTTTGATGGAATTAAACATCAGATATGGTTATTTGTATAGATGAAGGTAATGCTAAAGTCGATGATAGAGGTGCGAATGTTTACAGTGGTTCGTATTAAACTATTGGCAAATATTCAAAAGCATCCTAAGACTGCGAAACGGTATAAATGTTGCTCGGCTGCAGAACGATTATATAAGACAGTTTTGTGAATAATATTATAATGTTCGACAAGATTGGAACACTTAGTGATTATATTGAGGCGGACTGATGAAGAGATTCTTAGTTTCATCAATTATGATAGATTGAAGTAAATAATTTAGTAATAGACGATAACAAACATATAATGGTGGTGTTGAAAAAGTTGTCAATTCATTGCATGCTTAAAGCACGACAATTACTCAAAATGTTAATTGAGGTGTGGCAGTTCACACTAGTTTTTCGTAAGTTGAAATTGCGTAAATTTAAGACAAATTGTTTATCGGTACAAGTGTATGATTACAAGACTTGGAAAGTAACGAATATCGTCATATAAAAAATCCAAATTTTCGCGCTATACGTATATTAACAATCATTTAGCCAAATATATTATCAAATGAGAATTTGTGAAGATTGTTGGATTTTGAGGCGATGAACACGATTAACAGACAAAGAAAATTGAATTGGATCGACCATTCGCTAAGGTATAGGTTCAATGATATAACAAGATATCTGTTATTAGTGATAAGATGTGTAGTCAAGCGAATACTTCCGACCAGAAATCATAAATTTGAATCGATTGTATTGAAAATAGCAAAGTTTTCCAATATAGCATATAATGAGGTTGGTATACACGGATGTGTATAGAATTGGTAGGTATATAGTTTTTCCTGACCATTAACTTGCTTCTTACATATTACGCTTGTCTGAAATGTATTCTAGTTATAAGAAGAACGGCTGAGTTGAGTAATGTCTAGACTGTGTAGGATTTCAGAAGGAATTGTTTATATTATTATACACAATTGAAAATTGACATCAATTGTTTGAATTATATATTTAATACTTGCGGTTTTGTTGAACTATTTTTTTTTGTGCTGAATAGTAGTTTTAGTCTGTTATTATAGTTTTATTCGTAGTCTTACCAGTAAAATTTCGAAAAAATTAAATCTATTACGCGTTATTGGGTAAATTTCATAGTTTGAATTCCAAAAAAAATGCCGGCCTCCTTTCTCGTTCAATATTTGTTGATGGTTTTGAAAAATGCATTAGAGAAATTAACAATTTCCATATAAAATATATGCGTGCGCATCAATTGAAAGCAATGAATCCACCATTATTAAAACCTGTATATTATGTTTCAGATGAAAACATTCTTTCGAGTATATACTTCACTAGAGAATGACATATTTTTTAATGGTTTTTAATGGTAAGAAAATAGACGATTTATCATAATATCGTATTCTGTAAGAATTTCAGCAATGATAATCATGGTGTATATTTACTCTAATACAGAATTATATAGTAGCATATATTATGTAAGCAATAAGACCTAAATTTCTGGTATGTGACTGTTTTTATTTAAGAACCCTATAAATTCTCACCTATGCTCATAAATACGTTTTGTTTTATTAGATGTAAAAATATTGTGATACATGCAAATAAAATAAGAAGAAAAAAATATGAAAAGGCATCTAAGAACAACACATTTTTTATGTCAATAGGGTTTCCAATATGTTACGGCATCAACATTGGCAACTCTTCACAAGGATGTAGAACATAAAATTTTTTGACATAAAAATTCATTTATGGTTAAAAAATATTATATATGTACATTCGAATATGCCTGCCTATTTTATGTGGTTTCCTTACCATTTTAGATAAGATTTGTATTTTCTTTTCATTATGTTTTATGTTTTTCAATTGTTTCCAGTTTACATACACGAGTAATGCAAACAGGAGCAATATCAGTAATGTGCTTTATATAAATACATACATGAGTTTTTTTACGACTTAGTTTCTAAAATTATGTATAAAACTTGAAGCACATAAAATCTTACAAGAAACAAACATGTGAATTAGTGTTTTTGAAATATTATTTTAATAATTCCAGGATTTATTGTGATAGCCAACGTTTGTCTTATTGGTATTAATTATTTAAAATTATCATAAGACACTCGCGGCTCTCACAGTTGTCCATTATTCATCATATTTTAATTTTAAAACTTATCGATAAAATATTTTCTAATATTCTAATACCTTATAGAACACCGTTGTCAATATGTTTGACCAATTTAATGCTGCGCACAGTGCGCTAGCATTTGAATAATATATATTAATCCATGAGATGCGCAATTCGTTAATATTAATGCTAAATATAAGAAGAACTAACACGTTCATGGGGGCGCTCCACAGGGAGAAAGTCTTATCTGGCTCTTTCTTATGGATAAGATTGTGAACAGTTAAAAGTGGTCGGGATCACATCAGTCACTTGTTCAGACAATCTGATAGTTTTGGTCTTTGGTATATGACCGTCAGCGATTAGTAGTAATAAGGTGCAATTAAAAGGATTGAACAATGGTCCTAGGAGTGTGGACTTAATGTCAAATTGTAAGGGTTTCTAAGGCGTTTTTGAAGCTAATTTAACAACACAGGTAAGTTTACACTGCTATGGACATCACGAATTGCTTAGTCATGGTTCGGGCCGTGACATATCACTGGCGGAACAGGTATCTTAGCCGCTAAGTTCTATGAACACGGGAATTGGTATATCTTTTATTTCCATGTGACTAATTAAAGATGAAAAGGGTTATTTCCGTGAAGAATATCTAGGATAATTTGACTCGAGTATGAGCGAGAGATCTTGTCTTACGCATATTTTATAAATTCGTACTTTGCTTTCAAGTAACATGAACTTGTTTCTCCAAATGACGTCACCAAAGGATCCAGATGCAACCTTGTTGGTTTGATAGCGAACTTTTGCAGTAACATCTCGATAGCTGCTTGTTTCTGCACACAAGTAACGAAAGTTCATAACTTGCTTAATTGCTATGTTATCTACCACTAGTTTGCATCTTATTTGTTCTTTGGCTACAACAAATTATTTTGTTATATTGGTAGATAGCAACATATTCTTGTTTAAATGCAAATAATAAACGTTATATATCGTCCTCATTTTCTGCTATGAGAACAGTATCGCATAACAGATGATACTGATCAGTTGATTCCCCATTCTGTAACTAATTCCAGTAGATTAAATTTTCAGTATGATTTTTTTCATAACCATATTGAACAATGTTGGCCTCAAACTATCACCCTGTCGGATTCCAGTTGTTATTGGTATTTCATTTGTGTGCTTTCCATTTACTTTAATTCGCGTTGTGTTATTAACATTTGTCTGCCAGTTATATTTTGCAGGATGTTAGCATATTCTAATACGCTTATAACATCGTCAAGTTGGATGCGGTTGTACAAGATCGACGTGACACTAGTTCTTCAATCTGTGAGGGTATCTCAATACGTTCAAGTGGTTTATTAGACCATTTAACAATCTCAGTAAATAGGTTGTCCCAACTATATTTCAGACACTCGTTTGAGATGTCATCAATACCGGAAAGTTTTATATTTTTCTATGTTTTAATTTTTCAATCAGATGTTGATTGATATAAAAAATATTATCTTGAACTATGTGCCTCGTATATCTCAGATGAAACTCTTCTGTGTTGGTAAATAAATTTTGGAAATGCCTAACCCATGCTTCAGCAGATACAGGTAAATTTTTGGTATATTCATCTACAGGTTTCTTTCTATTTCTGAAAAAATTCCAAATTTTCTTTTGTCCACTATTCAAATCACGTCTTTACTAAAACGGTTCCAGTAATAATTTTTGTTATTTTGGCATTAATTCTGTTTCTACTGAGGTTGTATATTCTGTATTCTATCGGGGTTTTTAGGCTGCCGTTTTTCTGTTGCCATAATCTTCACTTCTTCTGTAAATCATGGTTTAATGTTGTTTTTAGCATGGATATTAATTTGCCTTCGTCCAAACACTTTATATGTTGCGTTATTAATATTTTCTTTTAACTTGCACCATGCGTGTTCGATGTTATCTTCATTGTTGATGGAATCGTTCAAGATTTTAAGTTTCAATCAGTTTTCATGTAGGTAAAATTTAACGTTGTAATTTGCGGGCAATTTGTCTTAGCATTTTAGATTGGATACTTTAAAATTATGAGTGCTCTTTTGGAATGAATTAAAAATTCTGTAACTACTCAGGTCTTGCAATCAATAATTCCGCCGATTGTAGAATTTAATTTAATGCACAATTTTTCTTGTATAATAGGGATGCAAATGAATAAATGCATTCGAATATGTCTCATTTCCGAATTTGTACAAACACAAATATATAAAATATAATAAATATATTTTTTAGATTACAATTTTCAACATCATATTGGATAGAAAGAGTATCATTTGGGAATAACTCAATTGACTCTTAATATTTATAACCAGACCTAAAGGCATGGAATATACAATTTATTTTCATATTTACTGTAATTGAATGTCAAATTTATTTAGCTTTAATCATTTTTTACTTTTTTATTTTGAATTTATCGTTTCAGAATAATATTATTCTGGATGAGATTCTAGGTCCTGTATATTCTGGTTTCACTGTATCTGATGCTTTTAAATTGTTTTCTATTCGCATTATGTGTACACTGTTATATATGGGAAGATCACTTCTCGAATAAATAAACGGAATAGACAAACAGAATTCATTCAGAATAAATTTCATATATGGTGGGTGGTATAACTATATGTTAATTTGCCTTTGCCAATACACATATAACATCAAATGCCTTCACGGTTGGCATCACATTAGTTTCTAATATACTAAATATGTAGTTGGTCGGCTAATGATTTATATAATTCGATGAATTAGTATGTAATGTTAAATCTACCTAGTTTATTATGGTGAGATTCTATATACACCATGACTATAAACAAGACATTAAATCTATATTTTTGGTCACAGCCATAATCAATTGACATAAATTATGATCATATTTCCAATCGTACTACAACGAGGTTAATATAGGTTGAGTTGAGATGTTTCTCGGTCACTCCATGCACCATTTTCATATTATCATATACTCCTAGAAAATTATCGTAACATGAAAATACTGAGAGTATTAAAAATAGCATTAGAATTGAGATTTATTAAATTCTGCGGTTAAAAACAGTTTATTCGTCCACGAGGCAACACAGAAAGTACAGACGAAAAATAATAATATAAACTTTACATTCATTAAAGTCCATAGTACCTGTATTATGTGCAAAAATCTCCAATATATTTGTGTTAAATATCTGTAACATAGACTTTATTCTTGTCTACAATATTTATCCATCTATCTATACATCTATCCATCTATCCATCTATCCATCTATCCATCTATCCATCTATCCATCTATCCATCTATCCATCTATCCATCT
>JANSTX010052526.1:0-11546 GCA_027564355.1 Penthetria funebris | reverse complement strand
CAAAATTAACTGAAAATAAAATGTCCTAGAAAAACACAGGTCCATGACCTAACGAAAGAAGAAGAAGAAGAAGAAGTTAATGTAAAGCTAGTAGAATGTTTGTCAGAGTTTTGCCTTCTTAAATTCAATCGATAGGACACAACCTTTAGCTAAATATAATAATTTGTATATATCGTGCATTCTTGACAAATATATGTATATCAAATTGTATGTTATGAATCTATAATATGAATCTTAAAAGTATTTTTGCAGTAAGTGAGATGTGTAAATAATTTGTTTCTTTGTATTTTGCCTGGACACATAGTCCACTATTGTCACATATTTCTTTTAAAAATGTATGATGCAACACATTGATGTCCATGTGTTTTAGTGAGTGGTGAATACTATAATTTGATTAGCTTTCTTAGTGCTAACTAACGTTTAACTGGGGAAGGTACAGAAGATGTCTGAATTACCCTTTATTATAATTTAATATACGTTCTCAATTAGAAACATATTACTTTATTTCAAATATATTGTATGAACTCTAAATTTAATTTAGATTTAATTTATAGATTTCAAAGTACACTATTTTCCTATAACAATTTTTCAATTAGTAAATGCATATTATAATATACACATGGAATATTATGCATATAATTATATAATGTTCAATTATTGTATACACACTGTTTGAAATATAGACGAGGACGAATACTGTACATATGTATCTATATATTTGATATTTACCCTTTTTCATTTTGTTGTAACATTATTTGATTTACACACATTGCGTGATAAAGGGTTAATACTTAATTAGAGGTTATCCTGAGTGTCAGTACTACCGCTCCTTGATTTTTTTTTATAATCATTATTTTTGTATTTTATAAAATTTACATAATTTCTATATTATTGTTTTTTCTTTATTTTTATACATTCATTTATTTTCATATACATTGAAAACAATTAGATATATTTCACATAAAGTTTAGTGCTTATAGTTACAGATTAAGGATCAATATTTGTTACTAAATATATGTCTTTTAAGGTGTAACTCGTCTCGTACACTGGTTTTGTTCTGTATATTGCACAAAGTGTCCATATATATGTTATATAGTAAACGAAAACTTGTATCCTTTTTTTCCTATTTCTTTTCATAGATCAAAAAATTAATATTTTTTTTTCGTTATTGAAATGTCCTTAAGATTATACATCATGCCTATATTTTATATTATGAAACAAAATTAATTCAATTTTAGTTTTATATATAAAATATTCAATAAGTTTAATATTCATTTTATTACCAAGAACAGTAAACAAGGGTTAAAATAGTCCAAATCATGTAATTTTTATTAGAACATATGTCTAACTATGGAACAATTTTATTTACACGTAGGGCGTAAATTACCCCATAATCAAGCAAATAGAATAAATAAATATAAGGACACTATTTATAAAATATAGATGTTATGTTATCGAGCAATGTATTACTTAGACTAGTATTATATAGTTATAACGTTTATTGATTTTTTTTGAAAACTGGAAAAAAAATCCTTTTTTATAAATATTGAATAAATAAGATGGAGAACTCCTTCTGATGACTGGGATGTTATTACAAATGTTCAAGTACAAATAACAAGAACATTAATTTCATTAATAATACATTATTTATTAGACAATCAATCGTATATTATATAATGGTGTTAATAATATGGAAAATGTGTCCTTCTATTTATGTTAAACAAATTTATTTATTATCCTTAACGTGTTGTTATTGATTTTATAAATAATATATACTTGCATACAAGTGTATGATCAAATGTTTTGGAGATTGAAGATATCCATTTTATATAAATAATTTATGTTATTAAAAAAATTCCATTCCATTGAGATCAGATGCACAATTTTTGCAAATTCGCTAAAATTATATTAAATTTTCGCAAAAATTCTCTACTGTCAATTTAATATTTGATTGATATCCAATTAACCACAGTATTCAATATTTGGTGTTGTTTCCTCGTAATCCCATTTATATATATATTTATATGTTATACTTTCCTCCTGTGTCAATAGATAAATTGCATTTACTATTTGCAAAAAAAAAAAAAAAAAAATTAGCAAGAAATGTACCAACACTTGCACAGATGTTTTATTATTAAAATTTAAATTATTAATTGTATTGAATAGGAAAATTATTTAATTATTTCACTTATAATGTTCTTATAAATTATATGAAATAGTTACACTGAATATGTACGAGTTATAAGTCAATTTAATTTTTAATTCAATTCAAAAATCCTATATTACATGATATTATTTGTATAACAAAATTATGTGAAAATTAACACTTTAAATTAAATTATAGCGCTTCGGTCCCAAATGCTTATTGTACACATAGTGATCTGACAAATGTTGTAGGTTTAATATATGCGAGTAAGAGGTAGTGAAAAGAAAAACTAGCCGAAGCGCGTCATGCCCATATCGTAGACTTAGATAGGGGGAAAGATAAAAGTTAATATAAGATCAAAGTGGTGAGTAAGGATCACGTGAACCTCCTTTAATAAATTAGGTTATAGGTACCG
The DNA here is from genome assembly GCA_027564355.1 of Penthetria funebris. Taxonomy (NCBI): domain Eukaryota; kingdom Metazoa; phylum Arthropoda; class Insecta; order Diptera; family Pleciidae; genus Penthetria; species Penthetria funebris. The sequence continues at coordinate 8,985 of JANSTX010052526.1, read as the reverse complement.
ATTTATAGTGGTGATATGGGCTCACGTGGGTCCGTTGAAAATCACAACGTTCATATATATATTTATAAGTTCACATCATCGTATTACCATATCCGCAAGTATGGTGTATATAGTTCAAAATTATAAAATATCGTAACATCTCATTGAAGTCTTCTTCTTCTTCTTCTTCTTCTTCTTCCTTGCCTTTTTTCCTTATTCAGTGTCGGCCCTCTTACTTCTCAATCGATTTCTCCACAATTTTCTGTCTTGTGTATCGTCACTTTCTGCATTCAATCTGTTCAAGTCATTTTGAACAACTTATAACCAAGTAGCTTGTGGGCGACCGCATTTCCTTACATCTTTTTCAATATTCAAAGCCAATTTAACGCAATAAGTTTCTGGTCTACGCATCACGTGACCGAACCATCTTAATCTACTTTGAGTGATTATATTGGTGATGAGAGAAAACTTTTAAACTGCCTCGAATATAGTTGTTCTTAATTCTGTCCTTTAATGTTACACCGGATGACCATCCTAACATTCTCATCTCGGTTGTGTGAAGTTTCTGCATATGATCTCTTTTTACAGCTCTTCATTCAGAACCGTAAGTCATTGCAGGTCGAACTACAGTTTCATATACCTTCATTTATATTTGGTGACATTTTTCAATCACATAAAACTCCAGACACTGATCTCCAACCCCACTTTATTCGATGTTGAATATCATCATCGATTTTACCGCTTGTTGTGATAATTGATCCCAAATATTGGAACTTTTCAGTAACGGGAATTGGATGACCGTTCAATATGATCGTGCCTTGTTGGGGAGTCGAATAATTACCATTAAATGGAAAATACATGTACTCTGTTTTAGTGTGACTGATAAGTAGTCCGTTGGCCTCCCATACCGAATTCCACAGATTTATTTTAGATTCCAATTCAATTTGATTCTCACTTATTAACACTATGTCATCTGCAAATAACATCAGCATCAGTTGTTGATTTGCATCTCATTTAAGTAGCAAGCTTGAAACATTTTTGCCGTTTTTAATAATGTTTGAATATGTCCAATTTCAAAGTTGTCATCACTGTTTATGGATCTGTATCTCTTAGATATTAGGATTAATGAATATAATGAATATTAGTAGTAGCAGTTTTCCATTCGTAGCATCTTGCAAATCATGTTCCTTTCCGTAATTGAATTTTTTGCATCAAAATATATATATTTTTTAAAATTATTTGTTTCAAGTGCGTTTAGAGGGAAATCAACATTAATTTTTGTATCCTTCAATGTAAACTATATTCAAAATATATCAAAGTAATTTTCATTTCGATAATATATCAGTTACATGCAACACCCATGAGTATTGCTCTATTTGACGACTATCAATTTTCAACAACACCCAGATTGTGCCATATGATAGTCCATATAATTACAAGTATATTGTTATTAACCAGTAAGTACTCAATGATATAATAAGGTTCATGTTTTATAAATGAGATGTACGTATATGTAAAATGTCTGCATTAGTTTTTTAGTTTAAATTCTAAAATTATCTATTGAATTGATTAACAGTAGAATGAATATGATAATAATGCATATATAATAAAGTATGTGAATAAAAAAGATTATATATTTAAAAGTATATTTAATATTCGTGGAAATTTTAAAACTATAGTCTATGTAACATGTATATAATTATACTTAATCTTCAATTCAGGTAACACAATTCATCTAAAACAACAGAAACGTATAATTGGTTGCCAATTATTGCAGGACCTGGAAATTGTGTATCGAATCACTACTTAATATATAAATATTCATTAAAGAGAATTGCAAAATAGTTGATATCTCGTACCTAGAATGTTCGCTTAAATTAGTGAATGTTACTATCATATAACTAATTTTAATCAGTAAGGAGTAAAAATTATACATGGGAGGTACGCTAGAAAGTTATCTGATCAAGTTAACATTTTCATTATATTTGTAATTATAATAACGATTATTCCTTCAAGACGACACACGAATGATCTCAAATACGATAGTCCCTTGAAACTTTGTTACCCGCCTCAAATTACAGTTATATAATACAAAAAAACAATATAAAGATATATAATATAATTATATTAATCTTTGATATTATACACACAATTTTAATTTAAAAGGAGTAAAAAGTTTGTATAAGAGGTACTTGAAGAGGAGTACTCCAATTTTTTTCATCATCGAACTATCGCTCACAAATGAGTTAAAAATGACGCGTACATAATTTCATGGTGATATGTCAAAGCAATTTCAAGTTATCGTGCACAATATACATGGGAGGTAGTTCAAGGAGTAATCCGATATAACTTATACTCCCACACATTCTCTCAATTATAATATCAGTTATATATGTAAAATTTATATAATTTTATAGCGAAATTTTATAGCGATAGCTCAAAGCATTCTCTTGTATTGTCTTTGATATTATACACCCAATTTTAATCTAAAAGGAGTAAAATGTAGGTAGGTAAAATGATATGATATGATAATGAGGTACTTGAAGGAGTACTCCAATTTTCCTCATCTTCGAACTTGGGCTCAGAAATCAGATGAAAGTGATGCATGCATAATTTCATGGCGATATGTCAATGCAATCTCAAGTTATCGTGCACAATATAAATGGGAGGTGCTCCAATGAGTAATCCGATTAAGCTTATATTCCCACATATTCTTTCAATTATAATATCAGTTACATATGTAAAATTTGAAGTCTGTATTATACAAACAATTTTAATCTAAAAAATGAAAAAAAGAGGAAAAAGTTTGTATGGGAGGTACTTGAAGGAGTACTCCAATTTTCCTCATCGTCGAAATTAGCGTCACAAATCAGATAAAAGTGTCACGTTCAAAATTCCATAGCGATATCTCGAAGCATTCTCAAGTTATCGTGCGCACAGACGGACCGGACGGACGGACGGACGGACGGACGGACGAACATGCTTAAATCAACTTTTTTTTCAATTATAAACACTTCTGTATAATTTTTTTTTTTACATGGACGGAATCAAATACAATAGACCCTTGGAACTTCGTTCCCAGGGCCCAAAAAATAAAATAATATAGATAACCTGAAGCAAAATAAGTGTTTTTATACCTTCTAGCGTTCCTGACCTAATATACTAAATTTGAAATAAAATTCTGACATATGCCCTGACACAAAATTGTATATTCTTCCTGTCTCTTACATCTAGCAAAACTTTTTTTTTTCTTGGTCATGTAGTACCAACTTATATAACGTCTTTGTATCCATCACAAATTTTTCTTATGTGGTCTCACGATAAAATTATGTGTCTCACGCGGTTACACTAATGTTGTATCATGTTAATAAATTATGAAAACTATTCAATGGAGTACTTATTTTGTCTTCAGGTTTAAAGTCACATTTTCGTTACCCTTAAGCAAACCAAGTGGTTGACATGAATTTTTATATACCGTCTAACATTTCTGCTCTCCTGATACTAAATTTGACATATTTGACAAAAGGACACATAAAATTGTATATTCTCTGCCGGTCTCATCCATTTAGCGAACCTTTTATTTGGCTACACAGTAGTAACTTATGTAACTTATCTGTGTCAACCACAAACACTTTTTGTGTTACTTCACGAGAAACTTAATAAAACGGTAATATGGTTGTGGTATCATGGTAATAAATTGCGACAATTATTCAATGAGGTTTTTATTTTGCTTCAGGGTAATGTAGGGTATACCCTAAAGCTAAACAAGTCCTTGACTTGAATTTTTGAATATCTTTTACCGTGTTCCTGATAGCCTCATGCGAATGTTTTCCATGTACTTGTGTTTGTGTGAATTATGTTTTTAAAAAATTCTAGCAGTGTAATATAGGAAGCACAGAATTGAGCGATTATTAGTTGATGAAGACATGATGTATCATACTAAAGTTAATATTTTGTCTGTTTATCTTTTCTAAGTGTTCGCAAAATTTTAATTATTATAATTTTCTGAATATGCTATGTATTTGTCTTTAAGAATTTGATATCGCAATCCATTTAAGGAGCTTATTTAATAAATTTAGAGTTCTCGGATATTGAGGATTAATATATGACTTACTGTTTTAAGATATTTTATGACAATAATTATATTAGAGAATGATTTATCGATAATCTATGACCGATTAGTGTTATGTATTATGTGTCGACAAATCCATCGTAATCTGACAAATTTATTTTAACTTAATTTTAATACACACTTCAAGTATCTACAATAGAACCTATCGATTGCATTTAGAATTGAATTTAAAATCTATAAGTTAGTCTAAATACTCCTCAAATACTATTATATAAAAACCACAAAGACAGCTTATGATTATTGGTTTAATTATAACGAAATAGAATTTGAGCATTGTAACTTAAATTTGACTTAAGGCGTTACAAATCCGATCGATTATTATTTCAGTACCGGACACAATGTTTTATGTAGTTCCTGTTTTATCGATATTTTCATAAGAATTTAGCTGAGATGACCTATTTTATGATCGCTCTTCGGAAATGTCTACTTTTGTGACTGAACCATACGTATATAGTACACAACATACGAATATTTGCTAAAATTTTATACAAAATATGGTTCAATTCATAATCATATAACACAGAAGATCAGACTGTGACTGCATGAGCCCCTATTTTCTAAAATTATAATCACATCATATTTTATAAAATCGTTAATTCGCCTTATTTTTCATTGGATTCATTAGAGTTTTATGAGGCAGATTGAATCATCAACACATTTTTTTTTTATTTATTATATTTTTTTAAAGAAAATAAAAAATAAATTGTTTTATTTAATTAAAACAATAGACGCCACGCGACTAAATTTGAACAGAGTTTTTTAATAAATATTAAAAAAAAAAAACACTAAAATTTATGTAAATTATAAATACGAAACCAAATAGGGATGATGCATTTGTGAGAAAACTAAATATAGAAAAATATATGAGGGTTTTAACATTAAAAATGCATTTATTGACTATTTTATAACATTGAAAAAGTGGTTGTTTATTTATTGCAGTTGTTAAGTAATATAAATATTCTACATACGAGTATAATGTGATGATAATTAATCGATTGACCAGAATTTCCCAGGTCTGCAAGAGCAAAGATTCGCAAATAAAAAATCAGCGTATCAGGATTTGGTCTGATGACATGTTCAATTTTTGTCAAATTGAATAATTTCGGTGTGAAAGCAACCTTGACGTATATATTTCAAAAATATTGTTCCTAAAAATAACTCTCAACCCCGCAATGGACAAGTATGATGCCTTAAGTTTTTACTATCTCTATCTATGAAATGTACAAGCCAAGCTCACGTGTTTTCAGAAACATTAGATACTGCGAGTGTAATATCGGTTGAAAACATATTTATTTCACTCAGAGTGTAGTTAGAATATCTAAACCACAAAATATACAACTCTATAAAATTTTCTGACGAAATTGATTCCATGTATTTTCCAGTTGTAAAATCTAAATTATACAAATTGTTTTTGGTTGTATACATGCCCCCGTGTTATATACAGCATTAGTTTATAACTATTCTAGAATCAAAAATTATATTTATCATATATTTATTCACCAAATCAATAAATACGGATGATTTGAAAATATTCGCAATCTTAATAAAGTCGACTTAATGTTCAAAATCTCCTGATACAGGTACTCTTGCACTTGCATAGCATACTAGTCAATTGTAATCACTTCATACATACGAATTTGCATATTTAATTAATTCAAATGATCTCATAGTTATTATATTTAAAGCAGTTTAATGATGAATTTGCATTTATTTTAAATTAAAAATACCAAATATGCAAATAATAATACTGAAAATATGCAAAAATAACCAACATTATTTCTGGCTTTTTGACTATTACAACTTCAAAAATAATTATAATAGTACTAACTACCACGTGTAAAGGTTTATAAACAAAAATCCTTTAAAATATTTAACAATAGAACAATTTTCCTAATTGACCCATCTTGTTTTAATTAGAGAAACCCTTGTTTCTATTTTGATGGGGTTTTAACAATTTGTTCATGCAAATGAAGTTGTTTTTCTGCCATCCAGCCGGGAAAAATTTATAAATTAATATTTTCGTAAAATATGGAAAATATGCTCGAGCATTTATATATAAAGAGTTAAAAATATAGTCAAAAAATATGTTTTATATAATACAAATGAAACTACCCTTTAGAAACATTTGGATTCTAATTTGTTAATGAAATAATTTTAATTTATTTAATGTATCTACAACTTTACGCTGCTTTCAAAGTAACGAGACATTTTCAATTTCTATTGTTTGTACCTACCGTAATTATTAGGAAAAGAGTGTCTGTGTCGAAGAGTGATCTTCTTTATTTGTCCAGTCTGCAAACCACTATAATTATAATTAAAATTTTATCCCATAATCTTAATTCATTGCACATTCATTTTAAGATACTTTTATTATATTCAATCGACCAAAAAACCTATTTATTCCATGTCAGATATACTTATTTTGGGACGGAAATTCTATAACAGAAGAAGAAGAACAATTTAACAGTTGTATATCTGTTAAATTGTTCTAGTAAAGACCATTGATTGCATAAGGTGTTTCAAGTTTACTTAACTTATTTTCTATAAGATCTTCTTAGAATATTTGTACCAGCCAGTTTAACGCTCTGTGGTAAGGATTTTTTATAGATTCTTTAACATTCGGAAATTAAATAATTAAAACACTTCGATGCTATATGAATGTGTGATAGATCAATAGTTTAGGAGTTGAAAATGATATACTATTTATTAATCACAAATATATATTTTTTTAATGAAAATTCAGAAATGGATTAAATAAAATTAATACAAGAATGTATAAAACAAAATCGATTTTAAATTAGAATAATTTTAACACTAAAAAAAACACCTATGATTTATTAGTTTTGACATCATTTTTGATATCGCCACGCAATTTTCAAAACTATAACTTTCCACTGCTCGAAATTAATTTTCAGCATCTTCAAATATACCATCAGAATCACTGTCAACACTGACACTTTCATAACTTAGTCCATTGCTTAAATCATTATTATTATTATTAAAGTTTACATTATTATTATTATTACTGTTATTATTATGAGGTAACGTTTCTTCTAATTTATTAAAGTATTCTTCATTATGAAAAATTTCCTCACGCCATATTGTATTATCAAATTCCGGTTGAAACCCTCCATACTCTAATGGCAGTATCTCTTTTGGAATGTGTTTGTGTAATGAATCCAAATTTTTGCCATGTGTAAAAATCTAAAAATTATCGAAAAATTACAATTGATTATTTAATATTCTATTTCTGATTTTCTCACTCGACGTCTAATCTTATCCTTTAGAAATGGTTTTAATACAGCCAGAATAGCATCAAAATAAAATGGTTCATGAAGTATATGAAAAGCTTTGAATCTCATTGGAAATGTCTCTTGTATCACTTCAACTGTTTTCTTTGAAATATAAGGTGAAATAAATCTGTATAAACAAAAGAAAAAGGTATATATTAAATATATGATCATTGTGTTTGCGATAAAATCTTACTTTGCATGTCCAAATCCAACACCGGCCATATCCAAAATCAATACTAATCCTGAAATTTGAGTTTTTGGATCCTTAATTGTTTGTTCCAAAGCCAATACATTACTTCTGAAAAGTTTTTCAACCGAACATTTATGTGGATTCAGTTTCTCTGAAAGAAATTGCAAAAATGATTTTTACTTGAATTTTAATATGAAAGACTTGTGCATCAAACAGTTTGTTTCAAATTCTATAGTTGCAAAATTCTTAAGACATACAATGCTGATGATTGTGATGCAAATGTAAATATCGATAGTATCCTATAAACAGAATCACACTTTCTTCTTATATGCAACAGTGATTCGCGGTTAAAAATGAAATGAGTGACGACACATGAAGACCTTAGACATTCATACATACCTACACGAACTATATAAATTTGTCTTCCTTGGGTATCTCTTTGTGGTAACATGTATTGAATTTGCAATTCTAGTATATCACGTACTTCAACTATAGGTGATACTTTAAATAATTCAGGAAATTCAATTTTCATGTTATAATATTTTTTCAACTGAAAGAAAATGTATGATAAATTTCAAAAAAGAATTCGCCTATTTTATTCTTAAAGATAATATACTGTATTAACTTACCATTTGAAAAGACTTAGTCACATCAAACTTTTTTGCTCTAAGAAATCTAAGTAAGAAAGCATCATCATATCTTCCTTGTGGTACAATTTGATTTAATTGTAATAAATATTGTAATTGTTTAAGTCTTGTAAATGTCAAATCATTTGATTCACTTAATTCTTTAGCCGCCTTTTCACGCCACGTATAATCTGAAAATAATGATGGAATGAAACCAGAAATTTTTAATTTAGTCAATAATTGGAAATTCAATGTAGACAAATAAAAAAAAGTTATGAAGCCCAAATGTGAAATATCAAAAGATTTACAAATTTATGGTGGAATCATGGTAAATAAATACCATTTTAAATGTTTCCACGAACTTTAACAATTCAAGTATCTCGATCTTAATTTCAATAGCGCACAATCTAATCAATAGTCAAAGTTCGTATGCAAATAATGATATTCAAAGAAACTGTTTTAAAACTATACTCCTTTCGCCCAATAAGTAATAATGACGACATTGAAAAATTTATGAAAAAAATCACTTACCTAAATTTGTGTTATTACTGTTTTCAACAACTATTTCAGCATATGCTGATAACTTTTTTCTATAATCCTCTTTGGTAGGCGAAAGTACAATATTATTTTGAAGCATTTTTCTAATTTTTGTTATTTTTTTTTTTATGTTTTTTGTTAGCTGAATATTTGCATTATTTTAATTTGACTGACTAAATGAAAATTAATAAATATTAAATTAAAATTTATTAAATTGAATAATTCTGA
>JANSTX010052515.1:0-11547 GCA_027564355.1 Penthetria funebris | reverse complement strand
ACTTCCCAAAAGATGGGAGGAAGTCATAGCTAACGATGGGCAATATATTGGTTAATGTACTCAATCATTTTGTTATAGAAATAAATGCCATTTTCAAGCCAAAAAATCGACATTATTAATGCAAGGCCCTTAATATATAAAAAATTATGATGACGACTGAAACAAATGATGTTATTAGCAAAGATTTTTATTTAAATATTTGAGTTAATGATTAAGACAAGTCTAAATGTAATTAGAACGTATCCTATATTTAACATATAAATTGAGGTATTGGTTTATATTACACGGTTTCGGTTCTACAAATACGTATCTAACGCGCGATTAAATCGAGGGATGACTGTGATTTATTTCTGAATATATAAACACAAAAAAAGGTACATACATGTGTATAATTAATTATATAATCGTTCTGTTTTATTGTTTTTTTTTTTTGTTTTTTGTTTTCGATTTATCACACATCATATAACAAAAATTAATTACATAATCTATATAAATGTCATATGTACAATCTTTGATAATGTTTCTAAATTTCTTTTCTACACCGAAAATATCAAACAAAATATGTACAATAAATCTTAAAATAAAATTTTCATTTATTTGTCTTAAGTATAAATTAATTTCAGAAATTTTCATCGGATGACATATAAATATATTGAGACAAATTTAATAACAACGTACAAAAATGCATTATTTTCTATATGTGTATGCAAATATACGAACCACAATACAATATATTGATATATAAATATAAAATGTATATAAGAATATTAATTGCATTTATTATGACGATGCAATTTGATGCCAAGAAATGTTGCCCTTTTGATTTAATCAAGAAAAATAATTGTTTAGATTAATTTTAAAGTACAACAACCAATGTCCTACAATATACCATAAATAAATGACAATATAAATAATATATGCTAATTGCATATTATTGTGTATAAACATTGTAGAGCATATAATAATATGTTAATGAAGTATCTTACTATAGTATCTAAGTAATATTACAAATATATATTATTTGTACTAGTTGTTAGTTTATGTTAAATTCATGTCCTAAACATAAACACGTTCAATCTCAACTATATATATACATTTAACTTGTCTCTAATAATACATTACTATATAGTATTATATATATATATATTCGACAAATCATCAAGGATATTTTCTAAGTAAATATTCATGAATGAAACTGATTTACTTTAATGTTATAATGCCTCAGGGATATCATGTTTGTTAATGATATTTAAAAATAAATATTAATTTTATAAACTACTATATGGTCTTTATGTACACTATATATGACACATTACAACATTATATAATAATTATGTATAATATGTTGCGTATATTGTGTTAAGGGTTTCTATCACTATAGAGACAGCGTCACATTGCAATGTCCATAAATAATCTCTCAACTCTCAACTCGTATAAACTATATATCCTAAAGTAAATTTAGTAAACGGTCATCATCTACTTTGTTACTGAAAACTTTAAATATTTTTTGTTTACATCACAACAAGATCTAAAAATCTATGATGATCAACATCAAATTAAATGCGGTTGGATGTTGACATTGTCAAAGTCAACAGAAATTAGTAGAGTTTGAATGGAAGAATGTATTTATTAACCAGAAACATTTGACATAAGAAATTATATACAAGTCGATACAATTTTACTTAGTGTACAGTTTTCATAAAAATATTTGCATATGCAAGCACTCAACAGCAAAAAAAAATCTAAGAGAAGATAAGAGAAACAAAATACAATATTTAATTGTGTTTATTAGTCAAGTGTGCACCGTGTGCACTTTATGAACTGCTTAGGTGAATTTTAAATTTAATCATCGATTATATTTACAATTCCTATACATACTTGTAAATATAATCGATGATTATAAAAGAAATAAGTAAATAGATCGACCATCTAAAGTCATGTATAATTATGGTCGAATTTAATATTTAAAGGTAGGTTAGTTCATACGAAATTAAATAAACCATATAAAATCTTATCGCATTTCGCATGCGATAAATAACAAGTTCCACACTATTTTTACTTCACAAGAACTGTATACCAAATTGACAATTGACGAATTGTGGAACATAATTATTTCGTTTATTTATTAATTGTTTGGTGAATTTCATTAACTTCACTTTGCGTGAACTATAAATCAAATGAATTAGTGACATTATAATATAATAGACATTCTTATTTCAAGGACGTAGCAGTGGAAAGCACGATGAGAAACAGTTCGGTAATGATGTCCTATGCTTATCGGAATTTATTTTTTATAATTTGTTCTGGTTTATGGAAAGAGGTACTACGCAAATAAAATACAACTTGAAATCATTATATACAGTTTATCTTTGGACCTATTTCATCAATTCAATGATGCACTCAATAAAGAATTACAATAAAAACATAATTGCGTAATTACTCGTATATTTTTAATTTAACAAATAATAGCACATTCTCGAATGGAAAATAATATATGCGTTAGTATTGTGTATATATATATATTTCAAATGAGTTTAAGAAGGTCAAATTCATCTGTGTCTCAACAACATCACATTTATGTATGCTTTAATCTTTCTTATACAATTTTCGACTTAAGTTAGTAAGGAATACACAAATAAATGTTCAGTTTAAGCAACATCACATCAATTTAAGTAAATAGAACTTTATTTTATTAAAAGATTTATATTTTAATTCGTATTATTTATAACTAATTAAAAAGGGCAAAAAATTCATTAATTTTTAAAATGTTATCAAAAGTTTGAAACATTTTTTGGATTAAGAAATAATGTATGAGCAATGGCGAAATAAATAATGCATGAAAAGCAGCCCTTAGATTAGTATATATTGTATATATATTATACACGTATATTTTGAATAATGGCATTTATAAAGAATTCAAGAAAACAAACACCACAATGTTGATAAATATCATTATCATAGATTGATTCGTATGAACACATCTCTGTTCATATACAGAAATTGTGTAAGTTCCTAACAATTATTTTTTATAGAAACTGAAAAATTTTAACACTAACCAGCGAGCACCACATGAATTTCGAATTTTAAATATTATGCAGAAAATGCTGAATTACTAGTGACCAATTATGATTTCAAATTCTGAAGTTTCGTCTCATAAGCATCATTGAGGATCGCATTTATATTAAAAAATGAGAAATTAGTATCACTGTTTCCTTTCTAACTCTCATTTAAATTAAAAATACCCACAAAAATTCTCTAAGCATGAAGTTTGTCTTATGTATATGCATTCCGAAGTTATATTTAATGTGCATTTTTGAATAAAATTAAGTGTATTTTTTTCAAAAGTAACGAGTATTATTCCAAATAGGTACTCTCGTTACTTCGGACGATTACTCGATAAACGAATAGTTACTATTCGCACATCTCTATGTCAATCACTAATTTTTCAACACTCACGTACACATCTCTAAATAAAATAAAGTAATCGTTTGCAAAAGTAACGAATATTTTTCCAAATAGGTACTCTCGTTACTTCGAATCCTATAGAGTGACGATTACTCGATAAACGCATAGTTACTATTCGCACATCTCTATGTCAATCACTAATTTTTCAACACTCATGTGCACATATCTAAATAAAATAAATTAATCGTTTGGAAAAGTAACGAATATTTTTCCAAATAGCTACTCGTTACTTCGAATCCTATATAGTGACGAATACTCGAATAACGAATACTTACTATTCGAACTTATGTCAATCACTAATATTTTTACACTCAAAAATGCAACAGAAAATCATATTTTATTGCTTGAAACGTTCATTTCTTATTTTTTTATCGTAACAATTTTATGTGACAATTTTTTTAAGACAATTGTTGTTGAGCGTTTTAATTACGATGCAAATTGATGTTACTAAATTTATAATTTTTTTACTTTTCTGGGTGTATATGAAATTGTCAAACTAACATTCAGAGGTTGCACAATGCTCAATTTAACATCGTAATGTCCTCCAATATCACCCTTCTGGCGTACAAATTAAAATCATGATGATATTATACAATATACAGACGCAATAATGGGGTGCATATACATTTATTGTCATATGTACCCTATTCTCGTATGAGATGATGTTTAACAGGCGTCCCCCTATTTTAAAAACTAATTTATTTTTGTTTTAAAACACAAACGAGAAAAGGGAAAAAATCAAGTTGGATGTGAAAAGTACCAGGGTAAGGAATCCTTCTTTATATTTCATTTCATTAAAAATAAATATAATGCATAAGCATATATATATATATATATATATATATATTATATATACGAACTGGATCAACATCTTTTGTATTGTGAGTGAGGGATTTTTTGTTCCAAATTGGTATAAATATGGTAATGCTGATGTCTACCAAAGATGTATATTTTGCGCTTTATTAAATATGCGTTTCTGTTTTCATATGGTTGTATAGTGAAAATTTTAGTCAAAAATAGACTATATTATTTTTACTAAATGAAAATTATGAAGAAGATGTTTAATATTGTATTTATTTTCGAGGAATATTTATATATAAATATACACAAATTTCATTAAAACAGAACATGTTTCATCCAGATGTCGTCGTACAACAATTTTCATGAGTATTTACAAAAGTAATAATAATAATAAGAACAAGCAAGTTTATATTATAATAAACAAGTGCATTTTGAATGAAAATCCATATGGTGAAACCAGTTCAAAAATAGTATAAACAAATAAAGTAGACAAAAAGAATTTATTAAAATTTAACTCTTTTTTTAAGCATCCTTTTTACATAAATTTTTTCTATTGCCCGCATATACTTGATAAAATTGTACAAAAAATAAATAAAATTAACAAGATAATGTAATTATAAAGCAGCTAAAGAATCATCAGATATAATTTTGAATCCGTGACGCATTTAAACAAAATGTTTATCGTAATTGGAAATTTTCATGATGGAACTAACACAAAATAGTAGTATACTAAATTAAAGGAACAAAGGACACATAATATGTCAGATTATTATTGCGTAGACTGGTCGAATTGAGTCAATTTTGTATTTTTTTTTTTTGACATAAAATAGTAACGTCAAACTTTGCTCAATTCTGACAATAATTTTAAAATTTAACACATAACCATATAAATAATTTTTGAGAATTGCGTACAACATGACGAACAGAGAGATCGATGTAAACCTGCAATTGTAAACCCATCTTACATAAAAGTATTGTTTGTCGAAACCACTATATGGTAAATTGATCACAATTTCTGTCATTTTTCGTAGCGTGTGATCGAGACAAAAAAATTGTTATATGTATTGTATGGTGAAAAGGTGAAAATATATCAACAACTAAGTAGCTGGTAAGTACCATCGAACAACTATAATTAATTGGAAAATTCGCGATTTGGTAAATTATATTATTTTGTATTATATTTTGATAATTTAGCAATTGATGCATTATTATATTAGAGACGACAATTTAAACAATTTAATCCTGATGATTATGATGATGAATAACTATGATGATAATGTACGAAAGGACAAATTTTACAGTTTGGTTAATGCTGCACGCAATTAATGTGCAAAATAATATGAATATAATTAAATTGAAAACAATAAACCCCATATTCAAAGAAAATACCATGTATATTAATTAATAATACTCGTATACATTTGAACAATTATTTACAATAAAATGCAACTAACACAGGCTCGTATAGTACTATGTAGGGTTAACATTTTCAGTTTCAACCCTTTAGATTTTCTTTTTGCCTTTGTAGATTCAAACGTTTATATATAAGAGTTAATTCATACACATATCATTTAAGAAATATATTATATTTAATAATATTATAATTAATGTCATCATCATATAAGTTGCATAGTATAGTGTGTATTTTTATTCGAAAAACCTAGGCAAAGAATTGAAAATAATAAATGTAACTTTAAAATATTCATCCGAAAATTTATATAGAAAAAGGAATAATAGACAAGCATTTATAATAAAAATAAATAAATTTAAATATAATATACAAATTATGTATTCACATTCATTTAACATTCTGCACTTGAGATTCTATCAATTTGAATTTTACAACACAGCGGAAAATTTCAACATTCTAATTTGCATTTCACTTTGATATTGTCGCAATGAACAAGAGCATTATGTAGACATTATTTTTTCTTTGAGTCCTATATGCTAAGAAAAACAAGCGAAAAAAAATTGGGGACTTATTTGTCGATTAATTTTGTGTTTAAATTTCAGCATCACATAGGAGCCAACAGTATGGTAGAAAGCATTAAAGCATTAAAATGGATCAAAGAAATATATTCGTATGTAAATAATAATAATAAGTATTCATACGGGTATAGCATAGCACAAAGTTTCATTAAAGTGTTCATAGCACTTTTTGTACCATATAATTTGTTTTGTCAAAAATTCAAGGACGCGAGTGTTTTGACATTTTTTTCGAAAACTGTGGCTTGAAAATAGGCACTATTATGAATATATATATATACATATATATATATATATATAAGATACTTCACACGTATATTTACGGTAAAAAGTTTCATATACTGACTGATCATCAAGATTTAAAGGAATTATTTAATTTCACTAAAAAATAAGATATCATTCGTAATGTCATCTTATCATCATATCTTCTACGAGTATACATCAAAGTTAAGTCCATAGAAGTAATAAATTAATATAAGTTAAAAAATAGTCTTAAAGCAGAGGAAAAATTTTTATTCTATAGAAATCGAATTTTCGTGTGGAAATTGTCAAAAGAAAGTATTAAAAACAGTACATGAATCTTGCATGGTTCGAATAAAAAATGTTGGCACGATTATATGTTTTTTGGTCTAAAATAATCATTGTTTATCTATGTGTGACTTTTTCCTATTTTCAAACACGTAGAAATGGCACGGTGGAAAGAGATTTGGGTCAAATGATGGAGCAATAATTGAAATTAACGCTTCTTTTGAGGAGTTTGATAAATCATATTTTAAGGAAGGTTTGAGATTAAATAAGACTATGAAAAAATTAAGTGCATTTTGTTTACAAAAAATTACGATTATTGTTTCAAAACTAAGGCTAATCCATCCTCGTATATAAAAAATATGTCCAAAAGTAAATAATTACTGTAAGTTAAGAAATAGTTTCAATGCAAAGGAAGAATGTTTAATCTATGGAAATCAAATTGTATACCTGGAAATTGCGATTAGAAACTATTTTACATGAAAGTTATGCGAGTATGGCTCAAATGAAAATGTTGGCACGATCATATGCTTTTTGGTCTAAAATACACAAAGCCATTAATAATGTCTTGAATGTGAAATTGGATTAAAAACATGTCAAATAACTCGTAGGGTATCATGCAATCACCTAAAAAGGTAACTATTTGAAAGGGTATAATTAGCTTTCCATTTCTTAGCGGATAAAACATTGTTAATAATGGTTGATGCCTGTACGCTAGGAAGTTTTCTGATCAAGTTAATATTTTCATACATTTTTAATTATAATAACGGACAGATGGAGAAACGGACAGACGAACAGACGAACGGACGGACGTACGGAAGGGTGGACGGAATTGTGTAAAATATATTGTATTTTTTTAAATTCTAAACACAACGGTGTATTTGAGTTTTTTTGACAATTATTCGTTCAAGACGGTACATGCACGATCTCAAATACCCTTGAAACTTTGTTACCAGCGCCTAAGAATATATAATACCAAAGAATAATATAATTGTATTTAACAGGGGGGCCAACCTGCGGCTCGCGAGATGCGGCTCTTTGAAGCATTATTTGTGACTAACAACAAATATGAAAGACTAAATATAACGTTGTAACAAATTTCATTTCCGTCCAAGTTAAGAATGATATGACTCATCGAAAACTGCGTGAACGAACATAAAGAGTGGCGTAATCGTCCGTAATCGACCGACCTTTTTACATACTTATTTAATTGCGGCTTGCGAAAAATTTTGATAAATGGCTCGGACTATCAAGGAGCTTGGCAACCACTGAATTAAATAATATCATATTGTTTTTTGACATTACACACCCAATTTTAACCTAAAAGGAGTAAAAAGTTTGTGTGTGAGGTACTTGAAGGAGTTCCTCATCTTCGAACTTATCAATTTTCCTCATCTTCGAACTTATCACAAATCAGATAAAAATGACATGTGTAAAATTTCATAGTGATATCTCAAAGCATTCTAAAGTTATCAATTTTTCTGGGATATTTATTTCTTGGCGTTACATGAACGGAATCAAATACAATAGACCGTTAGAACCTTGTTTCCAGTGCCTAAAAATGGTAAACACTGTCATCACGTATCATATCCACTCAAGGTAAAAGTGAATATTCTAACTACAAGAATAATGATAGGGGAACCATTTTAAGAATTATGTCAAATAATTACATGAAATACATAAGAACAGAGTCACGAAGTACACTTATCTAATTTTATTAAATAGTTGCGTACGGTTGGTCCATAACAAATCAAATCCGAATTAAGTGACATTTATTTACCTATACGATAAGGTGCTAAATGTTTCTCAATACAGTCACCTATATGTCAATCAAAATTTGCACACATTACTCAAACTAAGAATATAAAAAAAAAGTCACATTTTTTACGAAATCAAATCAAATATAATCACATTCACTATCAGCCAGTCCTGGACTATCGGGGAGGAGTACATGTATTAAAAATTTCTATTGGCTCAGGTAAATAATTTATTATAATTTTAATAAATACTCTCGGTTAAAGCTCAAAGCCGACTATAAATCGGCGGCGTTTTAAAGTTACGTCTATTTAACTTTGCATTCAAAACTTTTGCATTAGTTTTTACATAAACACTTTAAAATCAAACCTTTAAAAATAATTTGCAAATTATTTTCCTTTTATTTGTACAAGTATTTGTTTCATTGTTGGACAACAGAATGAAATAATGGTTGAAATAAGTTCCAATGAACCAAAAAATACAAAATCAATGATGACAGTTTTTGTGTACCATGAAATTACTTTTCTTTATATTTTTCTATTTTTTGTGACATCTCTTATATATAGAAGGATGACAAATAATGTCTATATTAGTATTTCCAATCATAGTATTGATAACCAAAAAAAAAAAAACAATTCCATTTGCGAAAGATTTTATCACACATTTTGTCTCGCATTTTGTAAACCATTTTATGCGAAGGGTTGTGGAATATATTCATAAAAGAAAATGAAATGATGTTTTCTATTTTTTTTATATGTTGAATTTTGTATAAAACCTTTTCTTCAAATAATTTTTAACAATTTTATTAAAAGTTTTCTTTGATTAATATTTTTGAAAGTAATAACGACTGTATACTCTAATAAAAAGTCATTTCACAGTAGTTTATCTCTTTTTTTGATAACATACGAGTCTATAGCTTATTGGCTAGTATACCATGATTATCAATTACTACGTTCTTGGAATATGTCACGATATTCTTGGGGTGTGCCATCGAAACTTCAATGAGTGTGCCACCATTTTGAATGGCCATCCATCGTGGACGTTAGTCAAAGGTGAACCTTTTCGCATGATGACTAAAGTTCTGAATTTAATCCAAACAAAGGTATATGCTAGTTTAGTCTACCAATCGACCAATTAATGTATGCATAGGCATGCATAGAGAGTTTAATGGATGAATAAATCATAAGATGCTAGTTAAGAAAAGTTTGCGTCAGTTCCGCAAAGAACGGTTATAAAATTTAACAATATTATGGAGCAAAGTATTGTTCACTTATTTCTAAAGTTATAAAAATAGATACGTCGGTGTATGAATTAATTTTTTTTAAAAAAAGGAGGAACTAATTTAGCTGTGCAATAACCGGATTTAATTTCAAAACATTCAAAAGAATAAATTAATTCATACTAGATTATATGCGACAATCCAAAAATATCACAAAGAACACAATTAATTTTATAAAAATTTTCTAAATCTTATTTGTGCGAATTCGGATTTTATAGACTTTGAGCAACATCATAACGAAAAAAGGGTTTCCAAGCTTTTAAATCTGAAACGAAATCACAGTAGCATTATCATTTTAACGTCCAAATATTAGTAAATTTATATAATTATTCAAATGTTTCGAACTATACATTTTTCACAGTACATTGGAAATTAATGTAGTTTTTCATTTTACATTTGATGTTACATGTGTATGAAATCTGAAATCGCTAGAAGTTAAATTCACCTCGTTAGACCACCGAAAACAAAACATTCTTGTAAAACTTAAAACACTCCATACTTGCATATATTCACATAACAAAATAGATACAATGATTTCAATAAAAAATAAATTTATTAAAATTGAATTAACAAAATTATGCATAAATTAAATTACAATCGATTTAATTGAAGAGGCACGTAAATTTTGTATATTTTATTATATACAATTTATAAAAGGCAGGATATACTTGTACAGTGCAAAAATATCCTTGAAAATACGGTTTTGAAATTATTCATCAACTTCTTCTATCTATTGAATTTATCAAATAGAACCAATGTGCAGTATATTACTTTATTTACACATCATATAAACCTTAACTTTATATGTAATAATACACTAAACTAATTAACCTTCAGTTGTAATACACGATTTTTAATTGTCAATTGACATTTAAGACTTACAAGCAGACACGATAATAAAAAGAACCTTTTAAAATATTATAATATTAAAGGAACGAAATGCTAACCATACTGTCATATATAAAAAATAATTGTTTACTATCACAACAAATTTTATTGCACAATTAAGGGTTTAGTTGTTTTAATTCAGAGGCAAATTTTATATTCGAAATTATTCAATTATTCTATTTATAAACTGAGCAGGAATTATTTGGGTTTTAAATACATTGAAAACACTGTGATCTCTCATTCGCAGTCGGCTGAATTGATTAAACTGTTGGATAATGAAACCCTAAACTATACGCAGGTTCGATCCCGAACTAACCACCCAGATGTATAAAAAGTAAAATTTAAGGTTGACAGAAATGTTTTCCTTAAATCAACTAATCGTTATATCATCCAAAACCAGTATGTATATCAATATGCAACATGTACTTGGTCGTCGGCTTATGATTTTAATAATTCAGTGAAATATTGTGTAACACTAAAGCTATCAACTATAATAAATTTAGCTTCATAAATATTTGTCAAGAAATATGCAGCATGACTGATTAATTGTTTACTGCAGGTAATTACGTGCCAATATATGAACATAAAATGCGACACAACATATCTTTTTACTTATGCTTACGATTAATTTTAATGTGATTTGTCTTCACATAATTTATACTTTTGGTAAATATTTTTAGACTTGTCATTGACGTGCGGTTACATTAAAAACGAGAGAAATATAATTGGCATCGCCAATTATTGTAGGCCCTGGGTATTGTTTAACGGATAACAACATAATATATAAGTATTTATTAAATAGAATTGCAAAATAGCCCAAAATTACAGGAATATAATACAAGAGAACA
>JANSTX010052504.1:0-11550 GCA_027564355.1 Penthetria funebris | reverse complement strand
AAAATTAAATTATTCAATTTATTTTTAATTTATTTAATATAAAAAGTGAGTGTGTTGTGTGAGGTTATTTATAATACCGGTAAATAAAGGTTTTCAGTTTTTTTTTTGTTTTTTTTGATGTATAATTTGAATAATTTTAATTGCATTGCATTTTCAAAATATTATAAAATTAATGAGCATTTCAATTTAATTTATTTAATTTCTCTGCACTTTTTATAAAGTTATGGTTCCGTGGTGTTCGTCCATCAAAATTCCGACATGTATATGGATTATCGTCAAGAAAAGAATGTTGTTATACTGATATAAGTGTTGTAAGAAATGGTAATGATGGTAATTTTTGTGTTGTCAATCCAAAATTTCTTGCAATTGTTACCGATACAGCATTTGTTGTGATACCTCTAAATCAGGTGAGTAAATTACAAATATGTACATTATAAGTCATCAAAAAATTTGTCTATTATTATTATTGAAAGTGTTGCATTGATCAATTGACCCTGAGTTGGGTAAAATGTTAAAAGTATGGAAAAAAAATCTGTTTGTATGGTTGGCACATCTTTAATGTTAATCTGTTATATATTTAAATTTTTTGTAAACACATCTACATAATATTAAAATTTGATGAAATCTTGAAAATTAAAAAATTAATTAAAAAAATAATTACGAAAGGCAACCATAAAAGTGAATCTGTGCTAATAATAATTTTTTTAAGATGTCATGAGGTTTTCAAACTCTACAACAATATTATTGAAATGGTATTATTTAGCATATGGTGAACAAATATCAACAATCTTGCAGGAGCATTTAATTGTGCAGAAGTTGTGTACTCAATTCGATACTGCACAATTTGACAGAAATTGTAGAAAAGTAACACATAAAAAAGTAGAATCACGGTATATAAAAGAATGTTTATAGCATTATTATTATAAGCAACGAAACATGATTATAATCGTATGAACCTGAAACTAACAGTTTAACAGTTTGGGCATTTCATAATGTACCGTAATGTGTTTCCAAAAAAAAAAATGTTTATTTTACGTGTACCGCAGCGAGATATGTAGAATTTGATTCTGCATTATTTCACTTCGCCATTCGTACACATTCTAGTCTATCATTTATTTTTTATTAAGTTATCTCTCGTCCCTAACCTGAAACTTATCAGTAATGCTGGTGATAATTCTATACATCATTTTTATTACACGTCGTTAAAATGCCAACAGAAATATTGAACAAATTTTTACGTGAATTTGTACAATGGTTTCAAACAATGAAATTCAAATAACACACAACTGTGTTTGCCATCGCTTAAACTAGTTACCTCTAATTTAAACATTAGCCGTTGTCGATAATTTGCTGTGAATTTGATTCTTTCGAAACTCAAATCATCATCCAAGCTTGTATGGCATGATATCATATTGTTCTATATCTGATCATACAATAAATTTTCGGCACCCTTTTTGTGTATAATGTTTTTTTCTATCTGTGGGACCATCTATGAGAAGATGTATTATCTAAATTAATAGACAAATTCGTTCATTGTTCAATATTCTGTTTTTTTTATACGTTGCGATATCATTTTATACGGCAATCTAATATAGTTCATCTATTTTTAGTATGTTACCTATATAGAGTAACATGCTCATATTTCCAGACGTTGCCAGAGTCTGGGTATGTCATACTATTGAAAGCCATCTTCATGGATTGTATATTTCATTGAAAAGGGATTAGGGAAATTGACAATGAAATCACGGATTGATAAATTTTATTTATCTTTAGCCCTATTCTCCAGCTATGTTGTTTCTAAACTGATAGTTTTCAGTCGCAATACTACAAAAACCCAACTATTGGTGGGAATAATGTAATTGCCAAAAAACATAATGATAAATAATAACCAATTTGCCATTTTGCGTAGTATTTATTTATTAAGTTTTAAAAGTATTAATGTTTATAAATTAAAATGATAATCAAATTTTTATCCGCATAAATAAAAAATCCAGACTGGACGAATTGATTTTCAATGTTGTAAAGTTATTGGTCACACTGGACAGATTTTAGATTTAAAATGGAATCCATTTAATGATAATCTAATTGCATCAGCATCAGATGATTGCACTGTAATTATTATATTTACATATTAAAAATTTAAAATATATTTTTGTTATAATGAATTCATACCATTTGTAAAGATAAGAGTATGGGAAATACCTGATGGTGGTCTGTCAACAAATCTTAATGAAAGTCTGTTGGAATTAGTTGGACATAAACGAAAGGTATTACAACTTGAATGGCATCCAACAGCAAGTAATGTCTTAATTAGTGCTGGTTTCGATCACTTGGTAAATATTTTTACATTTTATACATCTATATATGTCTTTTTTTTTTTATAAATATTCTAATAACTAGATAATCATTTGGGATCTATCAAATCAAGATGAACAAATATTGAATACAATTTGTTGTCACAATGATATGATCTATTCATTGGCTGTAAATCGTGATGGTTCATTAATTGCAACAACAAGCAAAGATAGAAAATTAAGAGTTATTGAACCAAGAAGTGGTATTGTTATATCGGTTAGTATTGTAGTGCATTATATTTTAAAGAAATGATTAAATTTATACGTAAATTATTCGTAAACTGAATATGGAATTGGACAATTTTTTTTTTTGTTTGTTTTTCTGTAGGAAGGTGTGTGTCATCAAGGAACGAAATTTTCAAAAGTAACATTTTTAGAAAATGGTAAAGTATTAACAACTGGTTTTTCACGACATTCTGATCGTCAGTATGCATTATGGGATCAACATGATTTAAAGAAACCATTAATTCAAGAGGTTATGGATAGTTCTAGTGGTGTTATAACACCATATTTTGATTATGATACTAAAATGGTAAGGTATTTTTTTTTTGTTTGGTGGACGTGGTGGTCGTCACTATCGTATATTTAGTTCTTATTTATTTTTTTTTTAAATTATCATTTAATTTTAATTATTTTATGTTCATATTCTATAGTTGTATTTGGCTGGTAAAGGTGATGGAAATATACGATATTATGAAATTGTAGACGAATCACCATATATACATTACTTAAATCAATTTTTATCTGGACAACCACAAGTATGAATTGAATTTTTTGATGATATTCAAAAATTTATAAATTATTGTATTAATTAAATTAATTATATTTGATTTGCAGAAAGCACTTGGTTTCATGCCAAAGCGTGGCCTAAATACACAACAATGTGAAGTTTTTCGATTTTATAAATTGCATGCTGCTGGTAATATTTGTGAGCCAATTTCAATGATTGTTCCAAGAAAATCAACATTATTTCAAAGTATATAATTATTTTATTTTAAATGCCAAATTGCTCTAAATTTAATAGCGAATTTTTTAAATATTTTTTTTTTAACTTTATCTTCTTCAGATGATTTATATCCTGATACATTATCGGATATGCCGGCTATATCATCAAAAGAATGGTTTCAAGGAAGAAATGTTCAACCAATTATGATGTCAATGCAAACAGGTTTGTTATTGTTTATTTAAATATATAATCGATTAATCAATCGATCAATATAATATATATATATATATATATATATTTAAAAAATAACATTATTTTATAGGTCAAAACATAATTGATATAAATAATATTAAGAAAATATGTTCAGATAATAAATTAATGAATGATTCAAATTATAACATAAATAATAATAACAATAATATTAATGATTGCAATAAAGAGAATGATAATCAGAAGTGTGACAATAATTCTAAGAAATTTGCATTTTTAGCACAACATACCATACCTGATTATAGACCACAAGCAGTAAATATACATTTTTTTATTATAAATATTTTATTTAAATTTGTTTTATATGTGCTGTTATTAATTTAAAGTTGTTTGTAAAGTTAGTTACAAAATTCCAAAATTATTCAGAGAGCAACGGTTTCCAAATCGCATAGTAACTAGTCACTACCGATTGCGCTATTTTAAAACTGTTTTTGAAAAATATTATTAAAATTTCGATTATAAATTCATTTGTTTACTTGTATTGTACTAATAATAATCTAATTTATGAGTGCAGATTGATAATAAAGATACAAATGTAAGAGGATCACCAAAAACTATATAATTTTTCACATCCAACATTTTTTAACATGCAAAATTTCAGGCAGATATGTCAGGTCGTCCAAAAGAAATAACTATTGAATAAATCATCGACAAAATCCAGGATATCGTGTTAAAAAGTCCTAGGTTGAAGTGCATGAAATAGTTGATGTGTTAAGCATTTTATATGAATGTGTAAATAATATATTACATGCATGTAAAAAAGCAATCAGCAAGAAAAATGCGCTGCATTTGCTCACAATCAATCAAAAACACATTCGTATGACCATTTATCAATGTTATTTGAACTTGTTTACACGTAATCCGCCGATTCATCACTGTTGACAAAAACGTGAATTTTCCACTTTACACCAATCAAAGCATCTGGGATGCATAATATGCATTGACTATTTAGAAAATGAAAAAAATAATAGCATATTATTCGTCATTACTAGAAAGAAGAAATCAATAAAAAAAATTACAGCCATTAAAAAGGTGCATTCTGCAATTAAATATATAATTGTCGTTACCAAATTTCACGAATTTACAATTTGACACCGAAAGAATGACTTCTTCCTTTATACGAACGCAGATAAATATCTGGAAAGAGATTTTTATTAACTCTGAACATCGTCGACACATCAAACGTATATTTTGCGAATCCTATTGTACCTTCATTATCAATCCGTCCTACATATATTCAATGTTATGAATGTTACTTGAATTACATTTGAAATTGACAAATTCGAGAGACATAATGACATGAGTTAAAAAAATATTTATTAAAAACTAAATTGTAACTGCACATTTAATCAAAACACATGACTTAATTAAATAATATTTCTTTTTCACTTCTTTGTGTTTTTTGTTTAGCAAATTATTGATAAAAATCAGAAAACTTCAACAAATCAAAGCACAAAATTTCATCAATTGCAAGCAATTTTTGGTCATCAAGGTGCAAATATAAAAGACATTGCAAATTTACAAAATAATTTAATAAGTTCAAAAAATAGTTCATTAAATAGTTCTGTGGAAAATGTGTCTTTAAATAATGCAGAAAATGAGGTAAGTTTTGATTTTTGCCATTTTTTTTGTTTATTTGATTTAATTATTAAAAATTTCCTTACGACGACAGCGCCTTCATTTACATATAAATTGTGACCCAATGATCCTTTCGGACGATACACATTATTAAATGTAATTATTGCTGATAAACTATTCTTAAATTATCCGTTGCCCATAATCTGTAGTTTTTCTTGTTTACAAATTAATTTAATTGTAATTGCGCTGCTTCAGCGATTATAAACAAAATGTGAATAAAATCTGGATTTTATTATGCTTTTTGTCATGAATAAATGGCATAATCAATTCGTCGCTAAAAGTTATTTACTATACCTTGTTGTAATTGTAAATTTGCAACCAAACGGTTTATTGTTTAATGAAGAACCAATATGTACATTAAAATATTGACTATGTGCACGCTGAGTTAATCGTTGATTTTAAAAATAAACACGCAATGATTTTGATTTGTTGTTTAATTTAAAATACCCAAAGTCTTCGTTACAAAAAACTGAAATAAAAAGGTTATAAGAAATTATATCTACAACGTTCATTTTGCGCCCACCATTTTTATAAATTAGTAGTATTGGCCAGTTGGTCCGAAATCTATCGTATAAATCTTGACAGTGGTAAACTCTTGTTATTTTCAATACAATGTTTGATTATTATATTATTTTGTATAAATTTGTGTATCGTGGCAAAAATAAATAAACTTTAATATCACGCGAAAAGGGACATATTTTTAACTTGAATATCACAATAGAAGAATTAGTTAGTACAACTCCTGTCAATCCTCCTACAGTAAATAAATAAACAAACCCTAATGATTATAATAAAGAAGAATTTAATCTTTCACTGAATCACCTTGAAGCCGATCGATCGTTGGTCAACGAAATTCTAATATACTTGATCTGCAGACATACTTAGCAGTTCATTTAAGTGCTCATTCCATATAAGTCTGATTTTATACCGTGAAATTTTCTCGACGAAATAAATGATTGAAATATTATTTTTGGAATAAATTATTTTTGGAAACTAGTTTTTATTTCATTATACTCTGATTTACTTTTTAATTATTTCATTTTACTTGAGCGAAATAAATGCGAAATTCTTTCGTTGAGGCGAAATATCTGTCGATTTTGTATAGTAATTTTCGTTAGTGAGTAAATTGATAACTGTTATAAATGAAGTTAACATAATATGCGTTACTGTGCTAATATCAACAATATAATCAACCAAAAAATATTTAATTAAATTTAAAATTCATAATATTCAATATTCATTTTATTTTATTTATTTATTTTATTTTATTTAATTTTTGTTTTTCTCTAATTTAGCTTCGAAAAGCATTTAATCGACAAATTGAAGAAATTAAAAATCTTAAAAATGATTTAGCAAATTCGGAGAAAAAAATTCAAGAATTAGAATTTGAAATAAAGCGATTACAACTGAAGCAAAAGTAATAAATTAATTCAGAGCTGATAATTTTAAATCAATTATTTGCATCACTTTAACATTTTTGCTGAATTCACCATATTTTCAACTTTTCAACTGTTATACAAAAAAAAAAAAAAATGAAGTGGAAAAAGCAACGGTACTTGAAGATGTTCTCTTTTACCGGGGCAATAAAATTAAAATGTTTATTTTTCTTTTTTATTAAATTTAATGCGGCCGACAACAAATTCAAAATATTAATTTATTTTATTAATTGTTATTTATGTTTTTACAATTTTTCTACATTAAATGTGCAATTATTGTAAATTTGGTAGGATGATTTTTTCTTTTATTAGTCCGTTATCCGTTGTTTGGATTAATATAGTTATATTGTTTCATTATGATTGAATTTTTTTAATAGCATATTTTTTTATCAATTATTAATTTTTATTTTTTTTCGTATATATTTTATCTGGTCATGACGCTATGATTCTTTTTTTTTAATACATGACAAATATCGGCACATTTATATTAATTTTTAATATTTTAAATTGCTTTTCTTTTTATAGCAATAACATTTTAAATTATTAAATTTATAATTTTATTAATTATACATTCCTTTATTGGGAAAAAATAATAAAAAATAAAAATTAAATATTTATCTGAACTTTATAAATAATTTATGTTTGACGATTTGTGAGACGGATATAATAATTATATTTATTAAGTTCATTTGTAAAACAGTAAGTATGAATGGTTTTATTTTATTTATTATTATTAGTAGAAGAGGTGGACGAATAAGGTGGGTTAAAAACATAGCTATACATTTTCATAATGTAATTTGTGTAATTTCTGCAATTGCCGATGTGTGAACTAGTGCATTATGCCGATGAAAAGGAACTTGAAAAATGCGCTTATTTTTCTTAAATTTCTTCTTTCAAACGGTCTAGTAATTACGAATAATACCTTTTTTAAAATGTTATGATAAATGCTTCTAAAAAAAAAAATTGTAATCAAAATTACATATTGTGATGATTTTAATTTCAATAAATCAAAATTAATTCCAGCTATTAAAATCATATCAAAAATAGAAGATTTTTCGTACTAAATTTTATAAATAATATACTGTTTTAATGGTTTTAAAAAAAAATAAATCTCCTTGTTTACATTAATAATAATTAATTTAAATAAATGTATTTAAGAATAGCTTTGATAAAGTATTAGCACTGATAATAAAAAAAAAGTATTAAATTTAGCGCCTTAATTGTGTATAAGATTTAGAATGCATACTCCGTACATTATATTGCTTAATTAAATTATGGCAAAAGCTTAAAAATTGATATATCAAATGATGACTTTTTACGTATCAAATTATAAAAAAAAAAAAGAACACACACACTATTTTGTAATCTTATCCAATTATAAGAAATTAATATTTATAATTAAATAATTTAAAAGAATTTTTAATAATCTGCTTTTGCAGTCATTGGTTAATATTTTATATTATATTTTTTCTTAAAATTTAAGTGCATTTAATAAAAAAAAAAAAGTAGTTAAGAAGACTGGAAGAAATTTGTATAAAATGGGGAGGAGATGACATACGGAAGACGATTATAGTATATTTTTTTTTTTACTATATACAATTGATTTGTATAATAATAATTCAATAATATTGTAATGAATTATGCTAACAGTTATATAATGAAATTTGAACGATATCTGCATTTATTACTGCATTGCCATTGAATGAAATGTATATATTCGAACGACTCTCGCAGGTATCTGCATTATCCGTTCTTTTTTTTTTTTTTAAACAATAATTTCTATATGGATAGCCATTTTGGTGTCGTAAAATACCCCATATCTCTTTCGATGTTGTTCGAATGTATTAAAAATTACATTTATCATTGGAACAATTTTCAATTGGAAATATAATTATAAATAATAAATAATTTTATTGATTTTATACTTTATTATGATATTTTTACAATACGTTAGATTTAAGATTGCTTTCGCTCAAAGATATTGTTTAATTAAAACAATATGTCTACAGAAATATATTTAAAATTTTAATTTTAATTGATTATTTTTTATTTTTGTTTATTAATAAAAATATGTAAACGATGCTTAATATATATAAAAAAAAAAAAATATACATTTTATATATTTTCATTATATTTAATAAGCTTTTTATACAAGAAAAAGAGTGTAAAATAAAAAAATAAAGTAGAATATATTTTTTTGGAAATAATAATATGCTATTTTTTCAAAAAGAAAATGCACCATATGAGTGTACAATGTAATTTTGATTTTTTTTTTAATAAATTTTAATTAATTAAATGAACCAGAAACATACGAGTAATCGATGAAATAAAAAAATAAAATATGAATTGTTTTCTGCATTTATCTTATTCTTCATGTTGTTCTTTGTAAATGTGAAATAAAGAAACAAAAAATAATATTTGTATTAATTTTGTTTTCACTCATTTTAAGTTTTCATTTTATTTTTGTAAATAGATTTGATGTACGACAATATATTTTCCCTTCCAACTAATCAACGGTACAGTTTTCATTAAAATGTTAACCTAATTTCATGTAATTTTATGTATTTATATTTTGACCATTTTTACACACTATTTCGTATAATTTATGCATAGATAAATTAAATTTTAATATATCAATTACATTATAACTGTTATACAAACTGTATTACCGTTGTTCATGCAGATTAAGAGTTTTAAAAGTAATAGTATTTTTACAAAAATATTTATTTATATATAAAATCGATGAAATTCATTGGAAATATATAATTGCATACTGCTAATTACTTAATGTTATAATTATAAAACATACGGGCTTTTATAATTTAAAAACCATTTTTTTGCGTTAAGGTTAAGATGTTGATAATATGATGTTGTATTTACATGTATTTTAATTCCAAGTTAATTTTTTAAAAAAAAAATCCATCATATCATAATTTGAAGAGAATCACGGTAAATATATAATAATATATCCGGTTTGCATGCCGGCGAAATACGTTTTGAGTGTATCGATTATATTTGCGGATTGTGTCTTAGCTAAATGAAAGTATGTGCCTTACTGATGTCATTTGTTAGTTGAGCTTCAGGTACATAATTTCATTTAGCTAAGACACAAACCGCAAGTATAGTCGAAACAACAAAAACATATTTGGCCGAGATGCAAACCACTCTAGATGTATTAAATACATACGTTAAATTTTTAAAAATAATACGTTATTATTGGTTTCATTAGTTATGTTATGAATGATGATATGATGAAGCTATACGATAGAAAATAAAGGAATGTTCTGCAAATTCAAACAATAAGAAATGCTCAATTAAATCCACAGATGATTTGACGATCTTAAATGCTAGTTAGCAAATAGTAAGATAAACTGAGAGTACATTAGTGAATTGATCAATATTCATAAATTTCAAGTTGCTCAGAGTGCAATTAACCGACGATAGATTACGAGATTTTATTGAATCCTTGATTATCATATTGCCACTAAAAGGTAAATTGTGTGTGATGTAGAACTGGCGTAGTATCACCTTTTTGAATGGTAAAAAAAAAAGTTCGTGTCTTTTGTCTGGATGGAATCGGTTCGGATTATTGAAAATAAATATTTTTTCTTGTTCTGGGCATTATCAATGAAAGAAATGTGTAACAATTAAACTAAGTACATACCTTTCAGTGGTCGTTAACTCTCGATCATAACCCGATAATCACTTCTTTTAAAAAACCTTGATCATAATTCATAAATAATATTCATGACATTTTAATTGTCTATTGATAAATTTTATATACATTATGCGATCGTTTATTATTGTATTTACAGACACATCCCTTTGTTAACTACATAATTCAACAATAGTTAATCCTACACCATTTTTAGTGCCAACACAATTATAATAAAATTTATACCAATCATAAATATTGTCTTGGATGCCTTCAATTTAGTTTTTTTTTTTGTTTTTTGTATACAAGTCGCTTGTACATTTATTCTACACGATTGCCACCATCTTTTTAGCCTCGCCATCTTATTGACATAAATCGTGATCGAGTTACCGGTGACAATACGTGGAACTAATGATGGGATGAGTAATTTTGATCATATAGTAAGTAGGTTACTCCTCATTTGTCACCAAATGTTAGTCGACCGTATTCTCCTTGAGTTATTTCAATCAGATTAATGATGTTAATTCAATTAACTTATAGTAGACGCATTTTACAAAAATTCATTTGTTATGGTAATGAAAACTAATTGTAACTTATATACATAAAAATAACATCCTTGACGAAATTCACAATATACCAAAAAGGATTATGAGTAAAAATATGCAAAAAAAAAATTAAAATAAATTAAACATTTAAATTTTAATCATTTGTGAAGTAAATTTTCTACCTGTTTTTTTAAATTATCAACATTTTAAATTTTTATACTAGAAATGGAGAAAATTGAAAAACAGATGTTTTTACCTGTTAGATAGTAACTGGAAACAGTACCTACCTAAATCCTGTATTATTATTATATTATAATAATTTTGAAAAAAGATCAAAAGTACTGGAAGAGATCTCTCTCTCTTTTTTCATGGGGTGAGTCTACATAAATACATGCGAATAGAAATGATCATTACAAATTGATTTTGTGCCAATGCCAATATTAGGAATTCAAAATTGGTAGAGTTAACAGCCTGTGTAGTTGAAATATTTACAATTTGTGAAAACTTTTGAGTGCTTTTAAAAAAGTGTTAGTGGTTGCGTGTGTGAAAATGCATAAAAATAAAACTATTGACGTACATATGGTAAATTTCACTTATAATCCAGAAAGGTAATTAAAATAGACGAAATATGTCATATCATTATATACATACAATATATATATATATACATACAATATATATATATATGTATATATATATATATATA